>WBMZ01011383.1:0-28092 GCA_013400975.1 Atrichornis clamosus
GAAACACAAACCCACCACAGTTAAAAAAACACCTAGGATATTGCAATGTATAAATTTCTGAATGAACCAAGCATGCTTTGACACCTACTTGGAAACTTATTTAAAATATTCGAAAGAATAATCTTGGTCTAAAAGTTGTTTGGAAATAAGCATCTAAACAAGGGACAAACAAGAAACCAGAGTAGGAAAAATTAGGATTGTAAATACATTTTCCTAAAGTAAATGGAACTGATCTTTATAATTTATTTCCTAATGTTTTGATAACATATCCTATGTCCATGTCACATCCTCTTGTGTATAGATCATTTCCCCTACACTTAACAGATACACTGTTCAACAGATTTTCAAGCAAACAACTGTAACAATAAACTATTAAAAACACCCCCAAGAGCCCCCCCGCTCCAACCCACCACTATTTCATTTATGACAGTTTTACTCTTTTGTTCCTGACTGACCCCCGCATCTTTTCTGTTCTCTTAACTCCTGGATTTGGGCAGTGGTAACCTGCAACAGAAGTTCTTTTGAAGAAACTGGAAATATGAAATTACAAGAACATTTGATCTTACCTACTTTATTTCATATTTGGAATGAAAGCACATATGCACTGGCATTTGCACCAATCTCAACCAGAATGGTTTCATGGAAGCGGTGAATTTGCATTGTTGCTACTCTAATACCAGCACTTTAATACAGTTCCAAGGATGACCATGAATTTTGATACTACAGTGTATTGCTCCTCAGAGGAAAAGAAGAATTTTAGCAACCTGAAATCAAGACTAATCTTGATCTGCAACATCTTCCTACAGAAATTAATCTAAAATTGAAATACTATTCTTGTTAGGCACTTCTTTTTAGCTACTTTTTCCAACAGTCAAGAAAGAAGGTAATCTAGTAAAAGTTAGCATACTGATATAAAAGATCAGATCTTTGGTATAATTTTCTCAAACACATTTCTTTCATATTTGATAAAATAGTAGAAAACCCCATAAGGATGCACAAAACAGGATATTTTCATTCTTAAAATAATATAGAAGATGTGAATTAGCATTTTCAAAAGAAATAATCACCACCCACAATAATTTTTTGACAGTTTTTAGATATCTTGATGAAATAATATGTTAAATCATCACAAGACACGAAGAAGGCTTATTTGGACAGGCAAAATCAGCTTCAAACCAGACTAGAAACTGTATTTCTGAGTGCTAAATGGGATTTCACATCTCAATTCTATTACATAACACAAATGCAAAACCAATACTGTCATCCATGAAAAAAAAAATCAACATCTATATGCAAAGTCTGGTTATGAGTGAAGATGGCATAGCAGTAGTGTCCCAGCTCATAAAAGTGATGAAGAAATAAGTGCATTGATTTCAAGATCTCTCTTTATTAAGGCTATAAAAGAACTTTAACATGAAATTTCCAAGTAAAAATATTTGTAGAAGGCAATCTAGAGTTTACTCTACAAAACCAAGTGTGTGTTCTCAAGGGGAATGAACTTCTGTGTGGCAACTCTCCTCATAGCAAGGCTGCAAAGAGGTAATTAATTTATAGATCTTCGCATTAAGTAGAAACAGCTCTTGTTCTCTACCTCTGGAATAGCACTACGGCAGTTCCCTAAGGCTTCATAAAGGGAGAGTGGCTTAGAGTGAACGGAAAAGTAGAGGCTCAGTGGGGACTCCAGCTCCCAAATTTGGAACTGTTCAGCGGTTTAGGGAACCTGCAAGCTTCTGGACTATTCAAAACTTATTTTCAGTAGCAGATTTGTCCATGTCTAGTTTCCAGTTACAAAGATAACCAGTACATTGCACATGACTTTTATCAAAATGCTACAGAATTACTGCTTCAGGCCTTCAATTTCAGGATAAATAGCCCTTAAAGTGCAAAATGAAAGAACGTTTCCCTCCCATTTTGGTCCATAATTTTGCATTTGAAGAAGAGACACGGGACTTTGGCATATATTAAGGTCTGAAGTTCAGAAATGAATTTATGGAAATAATGCATTAATTCTTTGTTTTGTTTACATTACCTCCTATCTAACTGTATTATATCTCCTTTTAAATTAGTGCTAAAATGGAAGCATTATGCTATCCCTTGAGCATAAGACAAACCACTTAATCTTTATTGACCAAAAATACTGGCCTCTTCTTTGGGGCCATTTTACCCTCATAGTTGGAACCTGTGCATTCGATAAATAAAACCTTAGATTTAGCAACCTGAGCTTATTCTGAAAGTCTGCTTTAAGAACACATTCCCTGTGGAACAAACAAGAAAAGCCCCAAGACACAGTCCTGTTCAAATGGTAATACATTACATATTGTATCAACTGCTCTTTGTTCTCAAAATGGTTGAGTGAAAAAGAACCCTAAGAACTACGCAGTAGCCGTGAACTTTACTATAAAAAGTGTTCCATTTCAATGTTTCTACTTAATATGGAATTATCACCCTGTTAAACTTTCCATAGAAATATGGCTTTTAAGTGAGAAAATGAAATATCCTAAGTACATCTAATATATCCTTATTTAAATCAGCCAAGTGTTGGCCAAAAAGAATATCAATATTCAATTTAATTTACAGGCTGTGTCCATACTAAACACTTCATTATCAGGAACAGAAAATATTAGAAGACAGGATGTTCAAATGTGATTTGAATCACTGTACCAATCCCATGCTACCTGATCTGCCAGATGTGCTGGAGATTCCAGATTAGTACATAACATTTTCATTTAAAGCAGTGTGTTCCTGCACTTAGCCTTGTTTAAATCAGTATTGGTAGTGAGGAGCTGGTAAAATGATTAAAAAACCCCCACCTTTTACTTGTTTAATCTGCATTCATCTTTCATGAGCCTACAGTATCATTACTTACTGGGCTTTGAAGCACAAGAATTACACGTAAGTCAGCCTTTTCACCTGGCTCTTATCTTCCTATTTTAAAAGAACTCCTGTCTTCTCCAGATACCCAGTTTTCTTTCCTCCTGCTCATGCATTCTTGACCAGGCCTCTGATAACATCCCTACATAGGGCAATTCCCAGGCCTGAGCCTTAAACGTTAATTATTAGAGTGTTAAAAACAAACAAAAAACCCAACCATCCTACATCAAAAAAACAAAAAGAAAAACAAATCCAACTCCACAACAAACATATATTAGTATGTGTAAAAAAGGGCTCTCATGTAAAATATTTCCTCACTGCTTTTTACTAGCTAACTTCCAAACATCTGTGCTAGTCATACATTAGCTAAGACACCTGAGGTCAAGTTCAACCAGTCCACTTCAGCACCATGTGTTTAAAGCAGGATCCTCTCTCTTAAGAGGTTTGATGAAAGAATTTCTCTTACTCCTGTTGTGCTAATACATGACTAAGCCCTAAGGCAGATGGCTGTCCGTATGCAGAGCTAAACATCCAACAGTGGGGGACTGTTCTCCCTAGCATGGAATAGCAACAGCAATGCCCTGATTTCACACATGACACTCACTGTCACACAGACCTGGAAAGACATCTCTGAATCTTTGGGTCACAAGACACTACACAGGTACATCTGTACCATAAAAGCATCGTCTTTCCAGTGAAGAAAAAGATTTCCATATTCCTCACCACCTGCTTGGTACAGTCACCAGAGCTTCTATTGGATTTTACAGTTTGGAGGGGGGTTTTGCTTAAGGATGCAATGATTTCTCTGTGAAAGATTAAAAGATGACCAAAATGCCACCTTTATAAACTAAAATAGTGTTAAAAAAAAGAGGGAACTAGAGATTCTGGTGCTTTCATTTATCGTGTTCACAGGTAAAACAGTACTATCAAGTCACAGCCTATCAATAGTTCTCTGACAGAGATAGAACATTTCAAAAATTTGGTCTAACAGCTAACTTCACAGTCTCAGAAACATTTGATGTTGTTGCTCTTTTAGCAATCAATAGCTATGACTAACAGAAGTAGGTTAAACTTTCCTTTATGCATTTAATTCCTCCTGTAGCCAACCCCACTCCTAACTTCTACAGTTTAAAAGGTTTATCTGAAGGTGCATAAAATAGTATTTGCTTTAAGCCATAATTTGAGAGGTTCCTGCATGCAACTGGTCCTCACCCCCCGAGAAGGTCTTTGATTTCAGAAGCCACCTGTGCTGACCAGAGTCCTACTCCTCAGGTATGGGGGTTAAACCATACTTATCACTCTATTGAACACAAGGCACCGAAAACAGCCCGAGCCCTAATACTGTACATCTTTTTTCTTTCCTTATTCGCTGTCTGTCTTGATTCCTACTATCTCTCTCTTTACCATTTCATCTATTCCAGCTTCCAAATACACACAGCATCTCATCAACTCACAGTGACACAAATATCCTCTGTTAGCCTCCTTCTTTCTCCCCCACACATTTCATCTCCCCTTCTTCACCTGTCTCCGTTCAGCCCCACTGCTGCTCCCAGCCCCGCTGCCTCTTACTCCATGGTCTGCTTTATGAACCAATGATTATTTTACTGTACATAAAATTTAGCAAGTGTGAGAGCAAAATAAAAAGTGTAACCAGAAGAGCATGGACTTCCTAGGGTTTTGTAGAAAAAAATTCAGAAAACAAAGAATAGAAGACAGGTTCTCATAAAACAAGCAGGAATAAAAGGGGAAGGGGTCATGCTATTTCTCTTGATATGCAATAACCTCATGAACTGTCCTGTCACACTACCACGGATGAGACCACTGAGCCAAGCTGTTCCCATGCCAGCAGATTCCCAAAGTCCATATCACACTCTGGGCAGGTGCAGAAAGGAGTCAAACAGGCCTTGGGGAGAGCGCCTGTGTCCCAGGAGCTGCAGAGACAGCACTGCCATTGCTCCCTCTGTCTGAACGGCTCCCATGCCACTGGAGAAAAGGGAATTGTGCGCTACCTTATGCCTGGTGCAAAGATGCTGCCTCCTTCCAGCAGCAGACAAGGGTCACAAAGAGCCATCACTCCTGCTGCTTTGCCAGGCACCTCAGCCCGACGGGAAAGCCTTTGCAGGGGGAGGAGACAACCACCGGCCCCAGGGAGGTATCTATCTGGCTTGAGAGTAAAGAATGGGGACAGGTAGGAAATCGAATTATATCGCTTTTCTTCCCAGGCGTGAGCGGTGCATTTCCTCACATACAGTGAAAACAACAAGCACTGTTTAAAGAAACATTTACTTCCTAACACAGCTGAATTTACCAGGGCATCCCCAGTCTCTCCTCTTCTAAAGAGGAATGACACCACCCATTCAACAGTAAAATAATGCAATATGCATTTGGGAAAAAAAACCCCACAACCAAACTGAAATAAGAAAACAATAAAACCACTATTCTGTTAAAAAATAAGAATACTAAGAAAGAAATGCTTCTATAAGAGGCAATAATTAAAACTAACCATACCAAAAAATAAATTAAAAAAAAAGAACCCACAACAAGTAATTAAAGGTAAGCTTTAAATTCTTATTGCAGTCTATAAGAGACACGCTGCAAATTTTAATAACATTGTTTGGAACATCAGTCATTTTGGTCTTCCTGAAATTCATTTTTGATAATGCAATAGTAACATCTCAGGAATGATATTAAATTTCTATTTTGTATTAAAGTAGAATTGTATTAGCATGGTACAGTGTGTGTATCTCTGCTGGGATTACTTTCGTGCTGGAAAAAAACAATGTTATTTTTCTATTACTGATATAAGTTATCTATTTTGACACTGGAAAATGTATTTCACTGAACTATAAACTAACAAAATCTCTCCTCTAAGAGGATATCACTAAAGTTTCCCTCCTGGTGTATTTTCAATTTCTAGCCAGCAGACATTCTGCTAATTTTTGTGCACAAACTCATTTGATTTGCAGCATACCTGTGAGCCCATATACTAAAGTTAGGATGCCCAGTTCAATTACTCTCGCTCAATCTTTGACCAAACTATTGGGAAATCTGCCTGAGGAAAGAACAAAAGATTGCAGCTGACAGATCTATGTCTTTCTAAACAAAACTCAAGCGGCCCTCCTCCAGGATCTCTCTCCATTCAATATTTCCATTTGGCTACCAGCACCCTAAGAGTCAGCCCCATGGCAGCTTGGAGGGAAAAAGAAATGGGGAATCAGAATTACATTTATATCCAAACGTATCTGTACTTTACTGACATAATTTTCCAAAGCACCCAGCCTCATCCTAACTTTTGTTTTTCAGTTTAAGAAATGGGATCACTGGTTTCCATTCACCTTCCAAACTGATGAGTCACCTTGAACACCCTCTAGTTGGCCATAACCCTCCAATTTCTTGTCAGGGTATGGAAGAAATGAGTTCTAACAGGAATTTAAAAGGGAAGAGAGGGGACTGGCCTTATCTGATAGAATCTGCCTTCTGGTATAAGCTGCAAACAGTTCCAGATATGAATTAGGGAGGTTATCAGAGACAGGCCAGGAATCATGCCCCTTCCTAACGGATCAAGACCTTGGTTAGCAAATATTGGTACTTCAGCAAAATCAAGGTTTTAGCCACATAATTACTTCCATCCAAACCAGATGGTACATTTCCAAACATACACCCTAATTTACTGTTGCTGAATGATGTGTAATTTACAGTGTATTCTGTATCGGTTCTGAAGCCGACCAACACACTTCCTCATGCTGAAGTGACACATCCCACCTGCAGAGTAGAGCAGATTCCATAAAAATAGATGAAATTCTCATATAGTTGGTGCAAAAAGCAGCATTGGCATTAAGTTTGGGACTGGCACATGCACACCATGTGGGTTCAAACTGTTGGTCTGAGGGGCATTTTTTTTTTCTTTTGCAATAACACCAGAATCTGGAAGACAACAGGGAACTTGAATATATTCTAGAAAAGCTACTAGCAATCACCTGGGGAGCAGGAAATGACACCTTGGAGCCAAGCAGCAGCTTTCTGTGAAGCCAGCCCTTGGCAGCAGGTGTCGCTGCAAGGCAGAGGTACAGCAATTAGTAAATTATTGGGACACAGACTAGAACATAAGTAGGCAAAGATGCTTCGTGGTACGCGGGAAGAACATGCAAATTCCTGACAGCTGGTAGCTGTGCACTCTTTTTGTGCTAAGGGTTTTGGTTGCAAACATGATCAAACAGCAGATTGCTAGTATACACCTGCCTAAAAAAAATGCATGGAAACTCTGACTATTGAGGTAACAGCTTGCATAGCAGCATTCATTATGTATTGTTTTCCATTTACTTACTGAGTGCTCAGTCCTCTTGACACATTAAAGAGTTTACTGCTATCCAGTGCAAACAGAACTCCATGCAGCACCTAGTCATTTAATCCCCTGAGCACAGCTGCACACTACCCAAATGGTGTCTTTAAGTTCTTGCAGTGGGCCTTTTAGGGATAAATTCATGCATAAATTCCTGTCACTCAAGTGTCCAGTCATCCCAGGTTATGGATATTTCATCTTCTAGGGAGCAGTGTCAGCTGGGTTACACCCAGCACAAAACAAGAGGCAGACACCTCTGCTCAGCTCTTCATTTATGTGTCATCTCAGCCAGAGGCTGATATTAAGGATCACCATTTTTGACCCTCTTCAGGTCCTTTAGGATTCTGTAACATGTTTCTCTCCACACTGCCTGGAAATTGCAGAGGCTGATGTCTCTGTGAGAGGAGAAGGCTGTTTTCAGCCTGCTGTCAAGAAGTCTCTCCCTTCTACTCTTTCATGCCTGACATATTAGCCTTCAGTTGCCACTGACACAAAAAAAGCCATTTTCTGCTACAGCATTGAGCCATTTTACAAAGAAACTGCCAGCTAAATTAAGAACTAGTCTTTTACTACAAGTGTAACAAGGCAAGAGGAGTAGTTTAAACAATGACAAGGCAAGAAATACTAACTCATAGTCCAAGGATTGCTAGAATACAGTGCCATGATTCACTTAGAAAAGAGAGCTGTTCCTGCTAAGAACAGACCTACAAGGTCTTGACTTCTCCAAATGGCTTCAAGCCAGGGATATAAAAGTCAGTGCTCTTATTACCACTACCAAAATCTACTACTAGAGGTGCTAACTTAGTTTAGAAAGAACACTTAGAAAGCAGATTTACACTATAGTAAGCAAAGGTTGTGCAGAGACTTGAAACAGGCACTGGGGCAAACCCTGAATGTGCTGAGTACCTGCACTGTCAGCCTGGCAGAAGGTGCAGATCAGCAGAACTGCTGATCAAACTGAGCAAAGAGGGTTTGCAGCCATTGCCTGGAAGGAGCCAAGTAAAATAGCTTCTCATCAAGGAACCCCCTTAAAGCTGCATGTAGAGCAAACTCGGGTTTTTTTGTTATCTTTCTCTAACAAAAGAAACCACTTCTACAGCAAAGGTTTTATGCTGCCCTCTCTGAAGCACACTCAGTTTTTCTGTAGGGAGAAGTATAAGAACTTGGAGTGCAAACACACGAGTTACTCCTCCTCCAATGAGGCACTGAGGTACTATTTCACACCAACACCAGAGCTGATACCACCACACCATGATGGTAGTTAATGACAGTAAAACAAACCACACTGCAAGGGCATCAGGCAAGCAAAGTACATTACTACATGTTTTACTCTTCTCTCTCTTCCCCCTCTCCCCCTCCCCAATTTAATATGAACAGGAACTAGGCCAAAGACTTTTTGTGCTTACAGTGACTGGCACATCGACCCTCTCCAGGCACTACCTTAATAAAAACAAGATAGACAAAGCATAGAGAAAATGGATAACATAATATCAACAAAACACACAATACCTACTGGAAGCAACCTGTAGGTTGCTAATGCCAGTCCCTAAAGCAGTGGTACTCTCTTACTTATGTCTGTACAATATCTAATAAAATACAACCTCTGGGAAAGAAACTCATCATCTCTTTCTGTTCCTATGCGCAAGCAAGCCCTCTTCTTGTTTACCAGTTCAGCAAAGATCCTGAGCTGTGACCAGGAAAAAAAGGTGCCAAAATTAAGTCCTGTGCTGTGGCCTGGACCCAGTCGCCCAGGACTGTGATCAGTGGGGCAGGAGGTGACAGGCTCAATGCTCTGCTCCTGCCGTAGTTTTCAGCAGCAGTACTTGGTCTGTGACCCAAGGAAGGTGTGCAGCTACACCAGGGGTGGGTGCTGGCAAAGCAGGCACAGCCAGAGCCCTGCAAACAACGTTCAGGCTTGGGGAATGGGACACTTGACTGCTATATCCATCTTAGGAGGCAGAAGTCAAGCCCGAACTCTGAAAATACAACCTGAACCAGGGGAGACATAACAGCAGCTTATATGCCTGCACTGTGAAGCAGCTTTAGAGGGGGAAAGAAAGTCCTGCAGACCACAGTCAGAGAAAAATAAGGTTGTAAAAGGTTTTACTGCCCATAAAGCATAAAATCAAGTTAGTGATTACCATCCAAACAGGCACCAATTTTATTTAAAAATTGAATTTTGACTGTCTTCCTATTTTTTTTTTAAGATGAGAGAACTGCATGACCTGTTAAAATTTGATTTTCCTTGGGCTTAAGTAAGGGGCATTTGTATACATAACAGGAACATTGCCTGCAATATGCCTTTGACAGACAAGTTTCAGGGAAATCTGTTTCAAAAAGATACTTAGTAGTAAAATCAGAAACCATTTTCAAAAAAATGCTTGTTTTAAAAGGCATGACTTTTAGAGGAATGTTTGTGGTAATGTATGGAAATGTAATCACAATGTAAGAAAAAAAGGAAAGTGCAATGTGTGTGATGAGAAAGAAAGGATCACTGTTCAAAATGTTAAATATGCTCACTACACTTAAAATACTTCTGTTGCTTGAAGTATTAAAGAATATTAAATTTACACCTAAGTTTTTACTTACTATTTCATGGCAACATTAAATCAAGTCTTTTTAGTAGTTTTGTCATTTAAAAATATTTTTGTTTCTCCCCTTTTGTCTAGTAGCATGGACCGTTTTAAAAATGGTTAGTTTTAAGTGATCAAACAGCAAAGCAGACCTAAAAGTGAACCTAGATTTTGTTACTGCAATAGCCATAATATCAGAAATGTGCCCTGGGGGTGGCCAAGGGGCCTTTAATGTTCTTGTGGCATGGTTCGTAGTAGCTTGGCCCATGTCCCGACCTGACTGGAGCTCCACAATAAAGTGAGCAGTGCTGTGCTGAATGTAATTCTCCCACAAGGATGTTGCGTGAAGTTTCCAAGGTGTCCTACTGCTACAACAATGTTTCAGCTTCAGCTCATGTGAATCCATACAGCCATATCCATTTGAAATCCCACCGCCGAGAGGCACATGTGCACTGCTTGTTCATACTGTACCTCCTCAGCCCTCATTTTTAAGCCATCTGTTATTGCACCAAAGTAGAAAGGATTTTTATCAAAGACAGAATGTTCAAACCAAGTGAAAAGACAGCTGAAAAGTCCGCAAATATGTATCTCCAAGATATCTGCCTAGCCTGAAAATACATGTAAATAAAATTTAGAAGGACAAGTAAGGTACAAGAGGCTACAGAAATGTAATTTCTTTCTTTTCATGAAATTATCTTAAAATATTCGTTAAAAAAATCGTTCATCTCAACTCTATTTATGGGTATATATAATCTGTATCAAAAAGCTGCTATGCCCTTCATGGGAACATCTGTGTGTGGCCTTTAGTATCATCCATGGTATCTTTCTTTAGTGAGGTTTCCACGTTATTTATGTTCAGTTGAGATCAGTTATTTCAGCTGTGCCTTCTGCACACATTTACTACTCTTCCCAGTAAGCATATACTTCTTTTACTCAATATTAACTCAAACCAAATGCTTTTCTCACATAACTGTTAAATTTGCAGTCATAACTTGGCTACATAAATGCCAGAAGTCAAGAAGCACCAGAAATCACTGCTTCAGAACAAGCATTTTTGAGATACTGCAAATTGAGCAATTTCTTTTTTAGTCTTTAAACTGCATTATAATGATACTGCACCTGAGGTTCAGGAGAACTGGATAAGTAAAATACTTTTAAAATAAGCAAGTTATTGCAAAATTGAAAGTGACTGGAAAATAAAATTATATGTGCTATAAATTTTCTTAGAGGAACTCTCCTTTGCTTTTGAACTTAAACTGAGCCGTGAAAAACAGACTAAAGGATACACTCTGTGTGTTTGAGTGCAAAGCTAAACAGTAATATCTGGGAAACAGCCAGAATCAAACTTTAACCAAAATTTTCAGTTTCTTCTGATAAGCTAGCTATAGAGTTTGTTATTTGGATCAAGTTACGGGATATGATTGGATAAAGGAGGAAACAAATTTATCCAATTCCACCTACTCCCCATTCAACACAAAGATGTTCCAAGCCTCAAATTACCCACATGTGAACCCTACAGTAGTCCTAGTTTTCACAGGGATGCCTCTGACTCTCCCTTTCTGCTCTATAGTATTCAACTCACCTTGAATCTCTCTTGTCAAACTACTGTTAACACAGAAGGAAAATAAACATTTAAATCTCACTCCTACTAATCAAATCTGAATAAATAAAAAGGCATCATTTAATCATTAGTCTGAAACAAGAATGACAGTAATACAGACACAGAGGAAGTCTAAGTAAATAATTTTTTGTTTGTTTTTTTTTCCCCACCCCTAACTTAAGGGGGACCATTAAAATCCACTTTCCCCTGCCATTTGAGAGTTACGTGGTAATCCCAAACATATGAAAATAAATTCTTTATTCCACCTCCTCTTCCTCCATGCTCTTTGCTTTTATGGTGGTTGTAACTTTGCTACTCATAAAGAGCAACAGAGAATGCAGTCCAAATGCAGCAAAGTCAGCATTAACTAATAAAAGGAAATCTCATCACAGAAGGGAAAGTTATCAGCAAGCTTAAACCCCATCTAAAATTAACACACAAATCCACTTCCCAGCAGTCCTGCAGTACATTCAAAGTCAATTCCCTCAAGGAGCACTCAACTTAGAAAAGGGGATAAGGGAAAAAGCAAGGAGAAATAAGTAAGGTGAGAGAGTCTCTGTGTGTACATTTATGTACATAATTTTTTATTATTAGCATAGTCACTGAGCAAGCAAATTCCTACGGATTTAAATATACAGCTTTAACATGTTACTTCTTATGAGTTTTAAATGTAGAATTTCAACCACAGCTTCCAAGTCATTAAACTTAATATAAGCATCTGAAGGAAGAAAATAAAAAATACATATATTAAGAACTAGATCAAGGAGAACTTCACTAAAGACCCATTCCAGAAAGAAACAGGATAATCCAGACAAGTTTAGCAGTCAAACATTACTTTCAAAGTGAAAGAAAATGGAAATTATTCTTTCACAGCTCACGTAGACCTACCAGCATATTTAATTATCATCTCTACCAGGACCTTCTACTTTAATTATGATATCCCCTTCTTTGGGAGGGTAAGTCTTTTGACTCTACTAGAATCTTTAGGGAGTGTACTAAATAAACCAACAAAAGCAAACAAAAAGTACACCAAGCCACGTTCTGCACTTTTTATTTATATGTGTACATATAAATAGATTCTATGCATATTAATATTGTATATACAATATACATTACCAAGTTAAAATAACACTTTTAGCATTATTTCTAAAAAGGCAAAAACCTTCTTCTATTTACGTAAACTTCTTTTGTAATCAGAGAGGTGTTTATTGTCAACACAATATCTTTTCAACAGCAAATGCTCTTTCAGAAATATATTCAGTAAAGTCCTAAGCAACACCCACTCTTTCCTAGCTCTGCTGCCCCAATGACACAGATAATATTTTGCTGTGGTATTCTCTGATGGAGGTGTGTTCAACCATCTTGAGTGTGAGCACATGGCACGTACAGGTCAAACAGGGGATCAGGCCCAGCCAGCACAGGTTTAGGAAAGACAGCTTCTGTCTGACCAACCTGATCTCCCTTTTATGACCAGGAGACCCTCCTGGTGGATGAGGGAAAGGCTGTGGATGTTGTCTAACTAGACATCAGCAAACCTTTGATACTGTTTTCTACAGCATTCTCCTGGAGAAGCTGGCAGCCCATGGCTTGGACAGGTGCACTCTTTGCTGGGTTAAGAACTGGCCGGATGCCCGGGCCCAGAGAGTTGTGATGAACGGTGCTGCATCCAGCTGGCGGGCAGTCACCAGTGGTGACCCCAGGGATCAGTGTTGGGCCCGGTCCTGTTTAGTATCTTTATCAATGATCTGCACAAGGGGGTCAAGTATACATTCATGGATGACACTAAGTTGATCTAGCAGGGTAGGAAGGCTCTGCAGAGGAATCTGGATAGGCTGAATAGATGGGCCAAGACCAACAGTATGAAATTCAACACAGCCAAGTACCAAGCCGTACACTTTGGCCACAACAACCCCAGGCAGTGTTACAGGCTTCGGACAGAGTGGCTGCTAAGATGCCCGGCAGAAAAGGACCTGGGGGTGCTGGCTGACAGTAGCTGAACATGAGCCAACTGTGTGTCTAGGTGGCCAAAAAGGCTAATGGCATCCTGGCTTGTATCAAAAATAGCATGGCCCGCAGGACAATGAAGTGATTGCCCTTCTGTACTCAGCACTGGTGAGGTCACACCTCGAGTCCTGTGTTCAGTTTTGGGCCCCTCACTACAAGAAAGACATTGAGGTGCTGGAGCATGTACAGAGAAGGGCAGTGGAGCTGATAAAGGGTCTACAGAGTAAGTCCTATTAGGAGCAGCTGAGGAAGCTGGGGTTGTTTAGCCTGAAGAAAAGAGGCCCAAGGGAGGCCTTATTGCTCTCTACAATTCCCTGAAAAGAGGTTTCAGCAAGATGGAGGTCAGCCTCTTCTCCCAGGTAACAGGATGAGAGGACACAGCCTCAAGTTGTGCCAGGGAAAGTTCAGGCTGGACATCAGGAGTAACTTCTTCATGGAAGGGGTTGTTAAACATTGGAATGAACTGCTCACGACGTGGTGGAGTCATCATCCTTGGAGGTGTTCAAGAAATGAC
This sequence comes from Atrichornis clamosus, assembly GCA_013400975.1. Taxonomy (NCBI): domain Eukaryota; kingdom Metazoa; phylum Chordata; class Aves; order Passeriformes; family Menuridae; genus Atrichornis; species Atrichornis clamosus. The sequence continues at coordinate 13,902 of WBMZ01011383.1, forward strand.
TGGATGCGGCACTTCATGCCATGATCTAATTGGCAACGTAGGGATTGGTAAAAGATTGGACTCAATGATCTCAGAGGTCTTTTCCAACTAAAATGATTCTGTGATTCTGTAATCAAACTTCTATTGAAGGTTGTTAAAAAGTACTTTAAGGCATCAGTCCAAAGAGTATCCCACACAGAGCAGTCACAATCAGGGAGCTGTGGTTTCACCAAAACAACAGACATTTCTCCAGGACACAAGGCAGCAGGACTGACTTTAAGGTACACAGCTCCAAAGGGTTCACTTTGCAGTAAAGCATTAACAAACTGCCACCACCATGAAGTCAAATTCAGGTCAGATCCTGAAAATCATTCACATCAGTAACTCTTGCACACATGCAGACCCTCGTGGAAACCTCCTTGGGAGGTTGTAAGTAGAGACCTCTGCTGTGGTCTGCAGCTAACCCATTGCCCAGAGCACACTGGCACAGAGGCCGAGTACCCAACGCAGCTCCAGGGGGAGGGCACAAAACACTCCAGTACCTCAGCAAACACAACACTTTCACACTTCACCATACACATCAAACAAATGCCATCTTTAATTAAGGTCATGCCAGAGAAGCAACCCCAAATCATTTTCATGCTCTCCAGCAAGCTTAGATGAACTGTGCTCTCCGTCTGTGATTTGGAAGCAAGGGACAAGAATAAAAAAAGAACATCTATTATTAAGTTCTATAAAAACACATGAACAAACATAGCTTCAAGAGCCTCTTGTTGACTTAAAAGCAAATATTTTTTTATGAGCTCTCATGCCTGTTTACGAAACTGGGTGTTTGTTGTTCTTGTTGTTAAAAAAAAAAGAATATAGCCATAATTCCAAAGTAAACACTAGTAAGTTGAAACTTTTGCCACCCAGCTCAAGAGGATATTCTTACTGGGAAAGTGAAGCACAGTGAAGTCCTAAGCAACACCCACTCTTTCCTAGCTCTGCTGCCCCAATGACACAGATAATATTTTGCTGTGGTATTCTCTGATGGAGGTGTGTTCATGCATCTTCTCCATTCTTTACCTTACTTTCCCTCTTCACCCACCACATCATTCAATTCTGTGTCATGAAGGTTTTGTTTGTTTGTATCAGCACAGAGCAAGTGAGCTGAGCCCACGTCGTCAATTAAAACAAAGTCAATTTGGAGAGAAATACAGAAGGTTAATTAACTGCTAATGATTTTGGCATTTATTTAGGTTAGTCCCTAAACTTAATTTATTGATGTGACAGTATATCAATGTGCCATGATTTATAAAAGACACTTGAAAAGCAAAAAGGTTGGTCATGCAACATTCAGAGTTGCACACTAAAAAAATGTACAGGTATAATAAAAGCTATTTTAAGGAACTTTCTCAGATTATAAACATGAATTTCACACCTGAAACAACTTATCAGAGGAGACTGAGAACCAGCCAAGCCTAGCAGAGCCACAGAATATTCTGCTCTGTAAGTACTTAAGTTCCTAAATACAGGTTTAGGAACTTACTGCCAGGCTGCCACTTCCAAAGCCCTCTCCAAGGTCATTTCATGGCATACCCTGATGCACTGTTTTTTCACAGCTGCAGGTAACACTGAAAATCAGGGACATGCAAAATCGATAGATCTGAATGAAAACTGCTCTTTCTATGAGTACAACATAAGCTATGGCACAGACTGCACAACCCAATAAATTTACTTCAAGTTAACTTTCATGTAAGAAATTAAGCCAACTGTGACAACTGCGTGAGAAGGTAAATAAATACATGATTCTCAACCACTTTCAGTCACGGGTCAATCTTTCAGCTGAATCACTCGAGCACAGTCAGGTCAGGCTTCTCAGAAGCGCAAGTACAAATCACAGCGTGAGTCAAGGAAAGCACTTTTTGCTGCTGAGGTGGGAAGGCAAAACAGCATGACTTGGATGAAAACCTGAAAGTTGGCTTTGCATAACATTTAGGATTTTGAACAAAAGAAAAATTAAGATCTGTGGAGTTTACCCCACAAAGGAATATAGGTACTTTCTTACCAGTTTTAGATTTAATACCTGCACCTTCTGTCCACAGAGGTCAAAGCTGAGATAAACAGGTAACATGCTGGTGTTCAACACAATGGGAATCAAACTGCCATTCAATCAAACTGCCAGAAGGAATCAAACTGCCATTCATTTATGCACCAAACCCTTAATTAGGCTTCTAAACAAGAGCCTTTTGTGATTCGAGAAGAAAATGATGGCACACATGAACACTTCCTGTGACAAGGGTCATGCAGAAGGAGTATAGGAGATATGCAACCTCAGGTAGAAACATTTGTCTGACTGCAGCCCTTTTCTCACTCCAATATCAATATTACAACTACACATTGTAACTTCTAAAGGATGGACAGTCAATCATAAATTTTGTAGTCAGGATATTCAGAACAAACTAAAAAAAAAAAAACCCTTGGCACATTTTTAGCAGACAATCTGAAGTGCAAATGCAGAAAGGGTAAGAAAGAACCTGAGATAGCAATCAGCATTTATTGCAGTATTCCAGTGGACTGAATAAAAGAGAACTAAATTAATAGTGAACTTTCACCCAAATCAGGTCTGTTCATCACTAACAGGTTGCAACTAAAACAAAGGTAAATGGAAAATGATGATAGGAAATCATTCAATAAAGTACTTCAAAAATAGCTCTATTGGTACAGAACATCATGTAGCTATGCTGCCACATTATATATAGTACCTAAATTCCAAGGCAGATATATTCAAATAAGTGTGGATGCTTATCAAACACCTGGAATCAAAAGACACAATAAACACATGATTAATAACATTTGTTGTTGGGACAATACCTCAGAGAAGAGGGAGTTTTGCCTTGTGGAAAACAATTAAGTGAAAACAAAGACATTAATTTTCATTATCTCCAACACAAAGGTATTTGCCGACCTTGCTGGTCACAATAACTATAAAAGCAGCACCTATCTAAGAAATAATAATAATTTTTAAAAGTCAAGATGTAAACTTGAGACAGATGTGCACTTGACTCCTTAACCAAACCAGATGTAGTTTGGTACAGGCTTCAAAGGAGGTAAAACCTGAGCTGCAGCCAGGCCAAGAACCCCTCCAGGAAACCCACAAATGAGCAGAGTGATGCAGGGGGAATCAGTGACTATGAGCTTGGAACACTGATCATGGGATTAACACATGGATAGCAGGAATATATATACAACTCCCTGAAAGGAGGGTGTAGCCAGGTGGGGGTCAGTCTCTTCTCCCAGGCAACCACTGACAGGACAAGAGGACACAGTTTCAAGCTGCACCAGGTGAGGTTTAGGCTGGGCATTAGGAAAAAATTCTTCACTGAAAGAGTGACTGGACATTGGAATGGGCTACCCAGGGAGGTGGTGGAGTCACCAGCCCTGGAGGTGTTTAGAAACAGATTGGACGTGGCACTTAGTGCCATGTTGTAGTTGATAAGGTGGTGTTAGGCCATTAGTTAGACTCGATGATCTCAAAGGTCTTTTCCAACCTAGTTAATTCTGTTATTCTGTGATATACACATTTCTATCAAAGCCCTAGTAGACAGATCATACCTGTTAAAAAAATATTTGAACACAAAGAATAACAACTTTTACAGGGAAGTTATTTCACACCTTGACGTTTCCTTATCCTCCCAGTTCAAAGTTCTTAAGCGGCTATCCTAAAGAGTAATAACAAATTATTGTGCTTAATATGCACTGTGAAACGACACATAGGAAAAGACCTTAATATATACCATACCATAAACAAGTCCTTATTGGCCAGAGACCTGTGAAGGACTAGCACTGCACCAAAGGCAGCACAGGGGCTGAACAGATTCCAGTTCTCATTTCATTCTGTGGTATCCCNGAAACAGATTGGACGTGGCACTTAGTGCCATGTTGTAGTTGATAAGGTGGTGTTAGGCCATTAGTTAGACTCGATGATCTCAAAGGTCTTTTCCAACCTAGTTAATTCTGTTATTCTGTGATATACACATTTCTATCAAAGCCCTAGTAGACAGATCATACCTGTTAAAAAAATATTTGAACACAAAGAATAACAACTTTTACAGGGAAGTTATTTCACACCTTGACGTTTCCTTATCCTCCCAGTTCAAAGTTCTTAAGCGGCTATCCTAAAGAGTAATAACAAATTATTGTGCTTAATATGCACTGTGAAACGACACATAGGAAAAGACCTTAATATATACCATACCATAAACAAGTCCTTATTGGCCAGAGACCTGTGAAGGACTAGCACTGCACCAAAGGCAGCACAGGGGCTGAACAGATTCCAGTTCTCATTTCATTCTGTGGTATCCCAAGGCAACTGTCAGGAAGAGATTCAGCTGCTTCTTTCACACTTGAGGTTTCTACCTGTCAGCCACAGCAGCTTCAGTGTTCCTCCTGTGTTAGAGTGATACCATGCTACATGTACCACTGACTGGGCTGCCACAGTGTCACATTCTCCCAGCTGCAAAGAAAGCAGTGGTGGCTGCTTAAACCAAATTGTTAGGTCATCCTGAAAATAAGCTGCACACCTGCTTACTCCTGTCTTCATAGTGAGAGGCAGAGTCACTGAGGGAACACTGTCATATTAAGTCTCACCATCTCTGAACTCCCTCAGATACACAAGGATGATGCATCTTGTGGTGCTCTGCATAGAGAATATGTGGTTTCACTTGTCAGGTGAATGCAGGATTTTTTCTGAGACAATCAGGAACAGACCTCACACATTATCACTCCCACATCACCTGAATAACAAATGCCTGCAAAACTTTACTTATCCTCCTCAGTGCCCCTGAACCCAGAGCTATCCAAACCAAACCAACTTCTGGCTATTCTGTGACACTTTCCTTCCCATCTGACACAGGAGAGATGTGAGTGAAACAGAGCTACAAACCCAGAGAACAGCAACTACTGACTTGCTCTCTTCTGGAAATGGAGGAATGTGAAAGAGAAGACAAAGAAAAGAAAAGGGAAAAGGCTGCTTTTATGATTCCTATCTCCTCCTATGCCAGCCTTACCTGGGAAATTCTCTTCCTAAGAGAAATCCCTGAGGTTTTCACACCAGGCTTTTACACGTTGTTTTAACATGGTCTAACAGCCTCTCAATACACCCGTGTGCTCCCAAGTTTTATCATATGCTGTAGTAGTGGGCAGTAACATGTTTGAAAAGAAAGCACAATATAGAAAAGGTGAAAGTGCTTTGCTTGCAGGTTTCAGACATTATTGGATATGTGTTATTGATCCAGCCATGCACAGCCCTGAGCTGTTATCAGACAGCTCCAGGAATGCAACCACTCAAGGCCAACACCATAGAAATGGAAAATATAGAAGCTGGAAGATCATTTTGCCATTTTGAAAATCCTTCAATTCAAAACTCCATCCTCCTATTTGCTACAAGCTTATTTTGAAAACCAAAAGCCGTTTTTCACGGGCTGTTCCTGCCTCTCTCCCGCTTTTGATCATTGTGCAGCAATGGCACTGAAGATCCACTGTTCTCAAAGGAGTAAAGGTGGTGCTTCTTTCTCCTTGGACCTACAGCAACAGTCAAGCTGCTTTCTAGCTTCCCGTTGAACACAAATGAACAAAAACTCCCCCAAAATATTCCAAAGCAAAACTCTCACAAATCTTGGGGAGATAAACTAGAACCAGTTTGGTTTATCTTCCTCACTACAATACATACTGCTTTGGCTACAAGCAAAACTACCTCCTTGCAAAATGATGAAAAATGTATGAAGAAGGCTGTGGCAGAAATATGCAACCTACTTTTGAAGTTTATTCAGCTGAGGAAAAACTGGCAGCTAAGCTTCAGAAGTAAGTGATATGGCTTTTCCCTCTACACTCACCTAGCCACCTATTTACTTTCACCTTAAAAACTTAAATCTCAAATGTTTAAGGAAAAAAAAAGCCCAACAAATTAATCCTTAGCTGTAATCGAAAGAAAAACTTCAGCCGTGGCCAACCAACTGGATCCACTGCAGTTGAAGCTCTGCTGGAGGGAGGAAAACAGATCCTTAAGACTGCCTCAGCAATTAATACCTTTACTTCACAGAGTGATGAGAACAAAAACACATCACCCCCAAAGTATGTACATCCCTTGACAGCATAAAGCTGACATATACTATCACTTGCTACAAGTTAGTCATACAATACTTCTGTGCTACCATGCCCTCCGGACTTCTGATCCCTCTACCTTCAACAGATCCACAACAGAAATGGAGAGCAGGAACCAGGAGTCATCAGACTCCTGTCAGTGTTGCAGAATCCACGCAAAGGAAAAGGAGAGGCCTGCAAAGAAGTGTGTGAGACTACAGCTTAAGAACAGTATTAGCATACAGATAGTCACCACAATAACCTTCTGATTTATTAGCAATTGGTATTGATTAGGATTTATTAGGATTTCTGTGGATCCTTGAGAAGAAGTTTGAAAAAGGGCAGAAAGCTTTAAAGGCATGTACTCCTTTTCTGATACATGGTAATAGCAACAAGAGCATGCACAGAAAGTTTCCGGAGGGGCTTAGATTGGTAAGGGAGCATAAGTAAGTGGGGAACTAGAAAACAAACATAGCCTGACTATAGAAGAGGCTGAGACTCTGCTCTTCAATGAAGTTCTTCTTTCTCAAAACTAGCTGCTCATAATAATCTCTTATTGCTAATGAAACCTTCCCCTTGCCCCAATATTAATTTTTTTAAATGACACTCAACCCAAAGTTCACTATTAACAATTTCTTGATAGGTATTAATCTTCCCTAATCAACACTACCAGAGACCTACTGTCTCCTAAGTAAAAGCAAATACTTGAGGGTTAAAGCTGGGGCTTTTCTGTCCCAATTGTCAGAGCACTTAGTATCCACTGATCCTCTTGATGATATCATCCACCTACATTATTGATCGAGACACTGGCATTTTTTTCCCTCTCTCACTCTTCATATATCAAGTGAAGGTAGCCCAATGGAATGTTGCAGATTTAGTTTTCTTACTTTTTATGAAATACAGGGTGACTTTTTTTGGCAAGAGGTATTAACCCAAGTTGCTGAATGAATCACAGACTCGTAAAATCATGCAATGGTTTGGGTTGAGAGGGACCTTACAGATCTTCTAGTTCCAACTCCTCTGCCATGGGCAGCAACACCTTCACTAGATCAGATTGCTCAAAGTCCCATCTGACCTGGCCTTGAACACTTCCAGTGATGAGGCATCTGCAACTTCTCTGGTCAAACTGTTACAGTAATTCACCAATCTGAGTAAAGCATTTCTTCCTAACACCTAATCTAAACCTGCCTTCTTTCATTTAAAACCATTGTCCCATGTCCTGTCACTATCTGTCCTCAGAAAATAATCCCTCTCCCTCCTTTTCATAAGCCCCCTTAAGGTATTGGAAGGCTGCAGTGAGGTGTCCCTGAAGCCTTCTCTTCTCCATGCTAAGTGACATGGATTTTGAGTCAGGGGAAGGGAGAAGAGGAGGAAGACAGAGCTGGCATCTGGAGCTGAAGAAGCTCTTGCAGAGAAACAGGGTAGCCAGACCTCTTAAAAGTTTAAAACCAAGATATTGCATTATCACCTTTTATACTATATCCAGCTAGAAAAATGGGGTTACATGGTAACAAACATATATAAAAGTAAGAAGAAAATATTCTCTGTGGGACTTGCACCTTTGGCATATGCTTTACTATCTTTAGTTCTTTCAGCTGCAGAAATTCAGGGACAGACACACAGGAGAATAGCTGTGAAAAAGAGTTAGCACTCAAACCTTTATAGCAGGTAGAATCATTCAAAGAATCTCAGTAGTGGGGAAACAAAATAAACAAATTGAAGAAAAAGCTGCCAACAGGCTATGTATGCTTTTACATCCAAAGGCAGTAGTCATGCTTGAAGTGTGTCCTGACCCACCATGAGAAGACAGCATGCTTGCACCCCAAATAGATTTTTCTCTTCAACAGGATCACATGATAGCCAGTAAGACAACTAATGCAGAGGCACAATATATATGTGAGCTGGATAAAAGAAGACAAGATGTCAGCTAGAGATTCAGCTGTTACTGTTGACTAGTGATACCAATGAATGCTAATTATATACTTATTCAACCTCATGCTAACACTGCAGCACTTCCAGCTCTCAAGGCATCTCATGGTGGAAGGTCTGTGGATGCTTAACAAGACAAATGCAGCCTGTTTGCTCCGGCTGCTCTACAAACACAGTGAATTTCCCCAGCTCCCCATTTTAATCTCAGCCCTACTTTTTTTTTTTTCCTGCAGACAGCCTTCTACTCCTACCATTAGCATGTGTCTCTGCATCCAAGGACAGGAAGCCTTTAAGACACAAGTTTTTTCAGACAAGGGTTTCTTTCATGTTTGGACCTGTTCTTGTCCTTGAGGATAGAAAGTGTTGATGAGAAGAGTGTGAGGTGCTGTGTGTGTCAGCAGGAACATGCAAATTCTGCTTTTGCCCTCAGTACTGCATGAAAAACATCCAAATCCTCAAAGACAGGCATTTTTTACGCACTGGAGCTGCCTTAGAGACAGCTGCTGCATTGAATAACACTTTTCATAACTTTCTGATTTCACTGCTGATGTCTTCTACCCTTTACCTCACCACTTTTTCTCTGATCGTTTTATACACCCATTTTTATAGGTCCTCAAAAGACGTTAAAGAAGAAACCAAGTTTTAGGTTCCCTCAGTATCATCCATCCAACTGGATCTTAGAAATAATCAGAGATGTTACACATATTACACATCCAGTGCCAACATCTGTAACCACAGAGTCCTGTTTCTTGTCACCCAGCCTCCATATGCTGGCAACACGTGCACCCAAAAGATAAATGGCAAATTCAGCTCCAAGAACTGAGTATCTCTTTGTGTATTCTTAACATTAGGCAGATGGGCAGTTATTCCAATATGTTCCCACATTTCAAATCTATGCACAGCTTCAAGTAAAAAATTGCTAGTCATCTTCACTATTATGGAACTGGACGTTCCATTGGAATTAACTCTTCATTGAAAGCACTTGATACATTGGTTACTGTGCACGTAAAAAACATAAAACCTCTCTAAAACATATCTCAGCTAAAGCATAACCCCATCCCAAAGCTAAACACTTTGTTCTTTGCATGTTCTGGAACGACTTCTCAGCACTGCCAAATTTGAACTCTCCTAGCATCAGAAATTCCTAGAACATTGCCATTTAGAGACAAGGAGGAATATGCCTTTTTGTGGCTTGCTCTCCATATATTTCCAATACCACTGAATGCTTATGACCAAATCTTGTTTTACAACATCATCACACAACCACAAAAGACACTTGAAATTCCACTGAGAGAATTATGGAAAATATAAGCAAATGCAAGACAGTTTATAATTAAAGCATTAAAGCAATCTGAATTATAAAATCTAGACCTAAAACTCGAAATAAACATTAACAAAGAAATGCACTGTCCTAGTCTCAGTATAAATGTTTGCTTTAATTTTGCCATGCTATTTACACTATGAATATTTATGTGTTGTTATAATTAAAATGTAGTGCTTGGCATAAATTAGGATGTTTGAATTGATTTGATGATTCCTTATATCACTGCACATACTTTATTACATAACTGGCTAAGATTTATTTACTTATTTAGTAACTAGCTGAAAACCCAGGCACTAGCTCTAGAAGAAAAAGGCTCGAATTTTTGTTTGTTATTGTCAGCTATACTGCATAGTATTCTCATGGATGCTCATATTTCCTGATGTTACTGGTTTTTATGCCATTCATACACTGAAATCATATGGATGTTATAAATGAAGAATCAGGTAACCAAGTCAGTCTGTCTGTATACTTAAGTTGGGAGTGGGATGAAGATGTCTTTAGCCTTCTGCTTCTATTACAATGAGAACCTGCATACTTGCTTCTGTCACAGGAGAAATATTAAAAAGTATTATCATTCCCTCTCTTTGATGTTGCATTTTCTGCAGAATTGACTATTTGAGTTAACACCACATCTGGGAGACAAAATTTTTTTTTCCAAGATCCATTAAACTTGCTTCCTACACAAATCAGATTGGCTGAGTCACTCACAACATTTCTATTAAATCTCATACTCACTTATTCATCATTGACTTTTTATATAGCTAGCTGGGATTTAGTCCCTTTGTACAGCCATTAAGATGTTCCCCTGAAGACTACAACATAAGTCGAAGCAATAGGGTATTAGCACACCCTACAACTCACTCCATCAATTTATGTGTTGAATATGAATTTGGAAACTCCCAAGAACTTTAATAGGTACTATATACACAAATATCCACTGTTCTGACAAGATATTTAGCCTCCTTAAATTGCAAATTCATAAATCACCTTCTTCAGCCACAGAAAATCCAGAGAACTCAGTATTACTGAAATTAGTGCAATTTGTATTTCCTACTCAATTTTACACAGATGACCCACAAAAATTATGGTAAATAAAACCAGCTCGAAGTGGTGAGCTTCATGCATGGTCAGTAGACAGACTGTAGTCCCACCTATGGCACAAAATGGGATTAATTTATGTATGAATGCTTATTATGATATTGTGCATATTAAGCATCCATTTTGGAGGTCTAGTTTCTCTTAATTTTTAGAAACACTAAGAGCCCTCAACACTCAATAAATTAGTGAAGAACTATTAAGACATTTTGCACTGCTACCAAGGAATCAGATGAATTAAGGTCAAAACAACAGAGCTGATGTTCTGCTAGCTGCTGCACTTCCTAGAAAAAGCAGGAAGAACTAGCAGTAGTCATTCTTGCACTACTACACTTTGGCATTTTTAGCAGATACATAACAACTTTCTTCCCCTCCCCTATTTCTCTCCTTCAACCCATACATTTATTTCAAAAGTTTATTCATTGCTGGTTAGGTTTTGTCATTTTTGTGAGTCTTGGTCTATTCAGTGATAACACTTAACATAGATTTGGTATGTATTTTACGTGTTATTACTGAATGTACATAAGCTAAACCAAGATATTTGAAAAGCAGTTGCATTTATACAAACACTCTACTCACTGCTCTGACTAAGGTCTCTTCTACATTGCCAGAGAACAGGGCATTTAATTGATTTACACCCTGCTTTCAAATCCTCTTGTCACCAGGCAAGATGCTGTAGATGAGTCTTAGTGCAAGGAAAAAAAAAATCTTGACTGAAAGTTCTCCTGTGGTTTTGAGTCTGGAAGCTGTGATAATATCTTCATAACTTTGACAAAATCACTATATAGCAAAGTTGCGACTTTGCAGATGTTGTTCAGTGAGTCTAAAAAGAACCTTCCAAAAAGCCTACAGCAACTAACGTCTTCCTTTCTTAACACCATAGATACAGTCACTATAAGCAGATGTTTTCCTCCAGCGGTTCAGTAACATTTCCAGTATCAGGTGGGACATACCACCTTTCTGAGAACTAGTAGGCTGATATGATGCTCTTTCAGCCATTATATTAGCTACTCACTATTTAAGTCCAGCCTCACTGCTGTTCGGCTTACACCACTCTGTCAGGAAAAGGTGGACATATTAAAGGGATTGTTCTCTTCTCAGTCTTCTTAAAGAAGAAAAACTCCCTCAGGAGTGACAACCTTATTGCCGCACACATGCAGGTCTATGATACCTGTTAGTGAAGCACAGCTTTGCCAACCCCATGGGAATCCAGACTCCTTCAGAGGTTAAATTTCCAGCTGTAGCTGCCTTCAACAGACTCTCAACAGGGGAGTAAGATCTATTATAATTTTAAGTGGGGAAGACTCACAATGGAGAGTGCAGCAGGAGGAGAGATAAGAGCTCTTTCTGGATTTGGCTGCCAGCAAGGTCAGAGCAAAGAGAGGTACACAACATTAGCAATGCAAAACACTCAACTCCAGAAGTCACTTCCCTCACTGATCTGCACTTGAAAATCATCCCAGTAACACCTACTCTTTCACTGCCTTGCTTGAGACCTACAGCTTGAGGGGATGGCATTTTAAAAGCAGAGTAGAGTGAATTAGAGAAGACTGATTTATGCTACTTCTTGGTTTTGTTATCTGTGGTTTAATATACAAGAACACACAAAGCCTTTTTCATTCAAAGTAAGAACATCAGGAAATCCAGTCAGAGTACCATTCCCTCTTTCTCTATAGCTCTGAGGGGTCCAGGTGAGCACAACCACTTGCTTTTGTGAGTGCAGCATACTATCTGATGGCACACTCATAAAGGTTCTGCCAAATTCAGCCACTGAATGGAAGTGCAGGAACACATTTAAAATAATAGAGGACAATGAAATTGAGCCAAGAGGTGGTATAAAATTTTTATCTGAGACACTCCAGTGGGTAATAGCAAATTTTAAGGCCCTATCCATCAAATGGCCACCAAAGGAGCAATCTCTGCTATGCACAGAATCATATTAAATTGACTTGATTTTTACATATACAGGCAATTAATAAATCTTCAGGTACCACACAAGAATTCCTCTTTTTCACATTCAAACCCCTAATGAACCCTGGAATCTTGCTTGGATCACCAAAAGAAAATTTAACCCTCAGAATGAATGGTAGCACAAAAGACTGAGACAGAGAGCAACCACATCCCATACTTTCTACAATGCTAGTAGTTCACTCGTAGAAGAAATTAAAACAAAAATTTCAAGATTTCACATGGATGAAAAAACTTTCATTAAAAAAGAAAAAGAAAAGCCAGCTCCCCTCCTATAAAGGCAAACCCAGTTTTAGCTGAACTACAGAAGCACAACAATGCACACCATATGAGGATATTTCCTAAGCTAGGATTGGCATCAGCCCTCCATTCTCTGTGTGCTAACTTCAACTCTCACTTTTCTTCACAGAATTAGAAAGAAAAGGAGTAAGTAATCAGGGATACCATCAGTTTATTTTTTTTTTTTTGTACTACGAGGTTTGGTTTTGCTAAGGAAGCCTTTTGTACAGTGGAGAAGAATAAATCAGATCTATAATAATATGCAACAATATCTAAAAGCCTACATTATTGTACTCAATTATATTATTTTGTTCTAACTTCCATTATGATCTTCTGCTATGGGTTTTAATTATTTCCAGCAACAACTAATGAGATCAGAGACCATTAAAAAAACTAAAAGATGAATCAGTCTTCTTTTAGATTAGAAAGGTTTTAAAAGGAAGCTTTCCACTTCATCTCAGGAACAGAAACCTCTTCCTTTTCTTCTAAAGATAACATGCACATAATTGTTATGGTTTTTTGTTGCCATTATTTAGGTTACACAAAACTTCATTACAATACTTCACTATCCACTTGCACTTAGCACACATTGATTTTCATCCCATCTTTTTAAAGGAGGGTCAGCCATCACAGCTCAGTTTTGTTTATTTTCATCAATACTAGTGTGAACATGTATCACATTTGAGGAAAAAAAAAAAAGGATGTTAACAGAAGAGAGTGGGGAGGAAAATGGCAACCACACAATGCTGGTAGCTTTCTTATGGAATAAAACTCCTAAAATCTGTTTTCTGTGGCTGACAATCAATGTTTTAGACAAGGTGGGTTTTCTAGTGTTTAGTTGAAAGCTTATGCTATGATTTCATATTTTCAATTGCTATATTCACAAAGCTGAGTTCATCTCATTATTTTTGATACTTCTATCCCTCTCTCAACATAAACTGGTCAATCAATTCAAAAGCAGCACAATCACATACCTCTTACATGCTATAACTTTATATGGATGTAGAAGGAACAGGCAGGCTATTCCATTAATTCCCAGCAGCTAACACAAGCTGGGACAGAGAACTGCAACATCATTCCCATGCATTGTTACAGTGCACCTTGGCTTGTGCACCTGGATGAGTCTTGGGGAGCAAGTGTGGTTTACATGAAAGGGTGAACCGTGGTGTAGTCAAGGGCAGGTTGCAGTTAATGTTTTGCACTGTGGTATGACCAGAACAATCCAATGCTTCATTCTTCACCCTAACTGCAAGGTTTCTGGACAGCCAGCTTTGTGAGGATATCTCATTTTATATTCTTTAAAAGACATATATCAGAGAGTGTTACCCACTATGCAAAAAATACTCATGTTGCCAGACTTCCTTCTAATTTTGCACTGGCATTCACTAACAATGATCAATTAAAGAAAAAGTCCTGTATCTGTAAATAAACCAGCTAGGTTCCTTAACCCTGCTCCTTTGCTTGATATCAGTTATGTCCTGGGTTGTGGGGATG
>WBMZ01011384.1:0-12858 GCA_013400975.1 Atrichornis clamosus
GGGAAGGGGAGGGGAGGGGGAGGTCCTGCCTGCGCCCCCGCCCCGGCCCGAGACCCCCCCGCCTACCCCGGCCCGGCCCCCGGAGCTCCGCCAGCCCCGCCGAGCCCACCCCCATCCCGGGGCACTGGGATGCTGCAGCCCCGGCTGGGGGTCCCAGGCAGGCTGGGGGTCCCTGGCCAGGGTGGGGGGTCTCGGGCAGGCTTGGGTGTGCGGGAGTCCCAAGCAGACTGTACTCCACAGTTCTGTTCCCCCAGGAATTTCCAGCTTGGAGCAAGAGGAGGAAAATGTGCTGGAGCAGGCAGGGCTGCTATCGCTGCCTCCCGCCTGGGTGTGGAGGCTTTGCTGGGGTGTCACCGTTCTCCCATCTGGCCGTCCCTGCCAGGGGTTGTGTCCCGTGCCGGAACTCCTGGAGCATCCCGGGTGCAGGGGGCCACGCTCCCGAGGGCATCCCGGGTGCTCCTGCCCACGGCAAGTCCCACAGGGGGCCACAGGCAGCACCCCGGGGTGAGGGTCTGCACTGGGGCTGCCCCCCTTAGCCCAGGGTGGGGCATCATCCCTCCCAGCCCGGCTGCCAAGGGTTAAACCCATCCCTGCCCCACCCCGGGATCGGCAGCAGATGTGGAAGGGGAAGGAGCTGAAAATCCCTTCTCCAAACAGGGTCCTGCAGCAGAGCTCTGCCCTCACCAGGGAACACCCGGCAGCCGGAGCACATTCCTGCCCTGGATGGAGCAGGGGGCACAGCCGGGACATGGCCATGGGGTCCTGCTGGATCCAGCCCTGCTGTGGTGACACGGGGACATGGCCAGGGCACGTGGGACATGGCTGTGGTGGCCTTGGGCGTGGCCAGGCTTTGGGGTCATTCCAAGGTGCCCGATCCTGGCTCATCGGGTGATTGAGGTTGGAAAATCCCTCTGAGATCATCAAGTCCAACTGTCCCTCAGCACTGCCAAGGCCACCACTGACCCATGTCCCCAAGTGCCACATCCGCATGGCTTTTAAACCCCTCCAAGGGTGGAGACCCCAGCACTGCCTTGGGCAACCTGGGCCAGTGCCTGAGCACCCTTTCTGTGAAGGAATTTACCCAATACCCAATCTAAACCTCCCCTGGCACTACTTGAAGCCTTTTCCTCTTGTCCTGTCCCTGTTCCCGGGGGAACAGAGCCCGGCTCCCCCTGGCTGCCCCCTCCTGGAGTTGTGCAGAGCCACAAGGGCCCTCCTGAGCCTCCTTTTCTCCAGGCTGAGCCCCCCCAGCTCCCTCAGCTGCTCCTGGTGCTCCAGCCCCTTCCCCAGCTCCATTCCCTTCTCTGGACACTCCAGCCCCTCAAGTCTGTCTTGCCATGGGGGGCCCAAGGAAGACCCCAGGACTGGAGGTGGTTGTGGTGCTGAGCCCACCGAGTTGAGTGGAAGGGCTGGAGCGTGGCAGGAGCTGGGCTGGGACCAGCCCGGAGCTGTTCTGAAGGAGCAGAAACCTTCAGGGCTTTAGGACTTTTCCGGAGCAGTTTTGAAGAGACTGCAGAGGTTTTAAGCTGTTCAGAGCCCTTTTCAGAGGAGGTGCAGAAGAGCTGGAGCACTTTGGAGCAGCTCTGATCAATTTTTGATGAGTTTTCGAGCAGCTGTGGAGCTGTTTCAGGGTTGCTTGGCCCCTCTGATGTCGTTCAGAGGGGTTTTAGGGTGGTTTCAAACTGTTTGAGTTTAGAGACATTACTGAAAAGTTTTAACCCTGTCGAGAGGTACATGAGGAAGGTCCAGAGGGGCTTCAAGGGCCTTTTGGAGGATGTTGGAGCACTCAAGGTGTTTCACAACAGCACAGAGGAGGCTTGGAGAGCTTCAGAGCTGCCATGAGACCTTTTTTATGATCCATTTTGAGCTATTTCAAGGAGTTTTGGAAGAGTTTAGAGGACTTCAAGTGCTACTTTGAGGCAGTTTGAGCATCTTGGTGCCTTTTAGGGCTGGTTGGAGGAGCATGAGAGCTATTTGAGCAGTTCAAGTGGTTCGGTACTGCCCAGAGCTCCGTTCTTCCAGAGCTCTGAGCTGCTCAAAGGCAATTTACAGCTCCTTGAAGCAACCCAGCACCCCAGAGATACCCTCAGAGCTATTTACCTACCCCATTTCTAGAGCAGCTTCAAGCTGTCGGAGGTTGAGATTTCAAAGGAATTTTTTAGAGGATGGTTTAGAGGTGTTTAGGGAAATCTTTGGAGCACTCTAGAGCTGCTTGGAGGGTGTAGAGCAGTTGGGAGTGCTCGAGAGGTGATTTACAGATGCTTTGGGATATTTAGGATAACTCAGGGATGGTTTAGGGCAGCTCAGGGGTAGTTTAGAGCAGCTCAGGGATGGTTTAGAGCAGCTCAGGGAAGTTTCAGGGGAGTTCAGGGATGTTTAGGGCAGCTCAGGGATGTTGAAGGCAGCTCAGGGATGGTTTAGGGCAGCTCAAGGACATTTTAGGGCAGCTCAGGGACATTTTGGAACAGCTCTGAGACGTTTTGGAGTAGCTCTGGGATGTTTTTGGGCAGCTCTGGGACGTTTTGGAGCCTCGGTGCTGCTCTGAGCAGTGTGGAGCAGTTGGAAATGATCTGCGGGGTTTCAGAGTGCTCAGGGTGTGTCAGAGCCATTCCCCAGCTCTTTGCAGCAGCTCCAGGGCTGCTCGGAGCAGTTCAGAGGAAAGTCTGGAGCGATCCGGAGGCACGGCGGGAGCTGGGAGAGGATTTTGCACGTTCAGGCCCTTTGGGGCAGCTTACAGGGGTGGGGAGGGGTGCGGGAGGCTTAGAGGGGTGGGGAGCAGCTTAGCAGGGAGGTGAGGGCGTTTAAGGGATTTTTGGAGCAGTTCAGAACAGCCGAGAGCTCCGAGGGGTTCTCCCGGTGTACAGGAAGGGAAAGCTCCGTGTGCCCGCCTGGAGCAGACCCACGAGTCCCTGTCTGAGCCTGCCCTGGGCAGCAGGACCAGCTCCCGGGGTCCCTCACCCCACCTGGACCCTCCAGGAAGGCGAAGGGGGAAATCCCCCATTCCCACCCACACGCCTCGGATTGGGATTTTGGCTCCCTCCGACCTTGATCTCTCTGGAGTCAGCGGGGTCCAGCCTCCCCCATCCTCATCCTCCCCAAATCAGGGTATTCCAGCCAGGTCCAGCTTCCCCCATCCTCATCCTCCCCAAATCAGGATATTCCAGCCAGGTCCAGCCTCCCTCATCCTCATCCTCCCCAAATCAGGATATTCCAGCCAGGTCCAGCCTCCCTCATCCTCATCCTCCCCAAATCAGGGCACTCCTTGGTGCAGGAGCATTTCCACTCCATCCAGCGCCCCCGGAGATCCAGCACTGGGATACCCGGGATGCTCCAGTCCATCTCCGTGGAAGAAAAGCCTCCAGGCAGGAATAGTAACAGCTTTTAATCCGACAAGAATTGATACATCAGTTAAGACAATACTGTTTTTGCCTCTTTTTGGGGGAACTTCCTTCACACACCAGTTGGGAAAGAGGAACATTTTAGGGATGTACAGTTTTTGTTTTTTAGCTTTTTGTTTTTTTCTCTCTCCATAGGGACTTTAAAGCATGGTGAATGTGCAAGTCAGTGCTTTTTGTTTGCTTAAAACTTTTTCCCGGTGCTTATTTACAGTTACAGTACCTCTGTGAGAGCAACAGGAAAAAAAACCGATTGTTTGAGACCTGGGGATCCAGGATCCCAAGTCGAGAAAGGCAGATCTCCGATATTTATATATTTATACATATATATATATATGCTTTTGTGTATACACAGATACATTTCTCTCTTCTTTTAAAGTATTAAAAAAATGGATCAACCTTCATTCTATAAAAATACCTACTCTACAAGATAGAAAAATTTTCCCTCTCCAAGTATACACTGATTTACACCCAAAGCTTCTCTGGAAATGTACATTACGTGGCTTCTTCCCGCGGACTCGGGGCAGGGAGGGAGGGAGGGAGTGGGTGCTGGGGAGGGCTGGGATGCAGGAGCTGCCCCGGGTGTGGGGCTCACCCCGACCCCGCTGCCCCCGCAGGGGCTCTGGGGGATGAGCAGCCAGAGGTGACGTGGCCGTGGCTCGGCCGGCCCCGGGATAAGGCAGCGGCAGCGGCCACGTCCCCCGGGCAGCGTCACCCCGAGGGTGGAAGGGGCTTGGGGAGGAGCAGGCACCCCCTGGGATGGCTGTGGCTTCTGCTTCCAGGCTGCCCTGGCATTCCTAAAACCTGACAAGCAGGGAAAGGAAGCGCTGGATGAAGCCGGATCCCTGGGATTCCGCTGGCTGTCTCCTCCTGGGAGCCGGAGAGGAGCAGGGTGGGCGAGTGGCTGCTCCTGGGTCACGCTGTGCCACGGCCGCTTGTGCCAGCAAGCCCGGAGCTGTCTGATGTAAACATGGCTTTTGTTTCCCAGGGAGCTGCTGTGGTGTTCGCCATCTCCTCTCCCCACCGGCACAGAGATTCCAGCCCAGGCTGATGCCCGGGACGAGGAATGAGCGCGGCTCCTCCATCCCCTGCCCCAGCCCAGGGACGCAGCGGGGAAAGGCGGCCGGAGCAGGCTCTCCCTCCAGCACTGCAGCTATCACCAGCAGAGCCCTGCTCCGGGTGGGAATGGCACAGGCCACTGTCCCCAGGCCAGGGACTTTGGGAGGCGACGTGGAGAGCTCGGGCCCCTCCACTGCAGCTCCCGAAGTGCTGAGTGTCCCGCGCCGGGACAAGGAGAGCGGCCAGGACCAGCCTGCAGGGCGGGGCGAGGAGCTGCAGCCTTGCCCCGCTGCCTGCGGGCCCGACAGACAGAGCCCGTGAGTCTGTCCCCAGCTGGGGACGAGGGACAGCTCCCCCCGGAGCCACCCACCGGCAGAGCCCCGCAGAAGAGGAGGGAGAAGGAGGGAGCAGAGCCGGGATGCCGAGAGGTGCCGACAGTGCTGAGCCACGGACAGCGAAAATAAATAAGGAGGCAGGTGACAAAGTGCACTCACACCCTGTCCCCAGCACGCCCGGGCTGCTCCCGCAGCCAGCGAGGGCTCTGCAGGCAGCCCGGCCCCAGCAGGAGCACAGGGCAAGGGTGGGCTGAGCCAGCTGGATGAGGACATTTGCATTAAGTTAATTAAAAAAAACAAAACCAAACCCCAAAACAAAACCAAACCCCAACCCTCTGCGAGTCCGGGACACGCTTCCCTCATCCCCAGCTCTGCCCTAGTGAGTGAGTGTGTCAGGGACACTTTGGCACAGCAGATCCTGGGGCTGGGCAGGGCAGCCAGGGAAAGTCAGCGCTGCCGCTTCCGCCTCCATCCCGTTATCCCGCGGTTCGGAGAATCCCTCTCCTCACAGCCCGGGCATGGCGTGGCCCGGAGCCCGTCGGGACAGTCCCCAGTGTCACAGCTTCTTCCTCCAGTGTCCCTTGTTGCTTCTCCAGGTTCCCTTTCACCCTTCCACAGCCAGAAGGGCTTCGAAATAACGGAGTCAGACAACAAAGTCTGGCCGCTGGTTTTCCTCTTCCCTGGTCCGTGGCTCGTTCACCCCCTGACCTGAGGCTTCCTCGTGCCTTCATCAAGAGCAAAGACGTTTGAAGTCCCTCTTCATCCTCTCCGAGCACCAAACCCACCCGACGAGCGCAGCCGGCAGCTCTCGGCCGCCCTTACTTGACTTCCAGGATGGAGGGATTCGTCTCCATGATGGCCACGATGATCCTGTCGATGTAATCCTGCAGGCGGAAGTTGATCTCCTCCTGCTTTTGGATTGCTTCCATGAGCTGCAAGAGAGGGAGAAAAGGGAGGGAGAGGTCACTGCCTGACACTGCTGAGGGTTTCCCGTGGCTCTGTGCATCCATGGATGTCTTCCCTGGTTCTTCACTCTGGGCTGGGATATTCCTGACCCTGTTTAGGTGGCCAGGGACAACTGGTCCTGCTCACTCCTGTCCTTCCTCAACCTCTCAGCCTCCTGGGACCCTGGAGAAAGCAGGGAGCATCACACCTCCATCGGATCCCCAAAATATCCTGCTGTGTTTCCCCACTTCCTGGGGTGCTAACGATTTAATTCCAATGTTTCTGCAGGCTTGGCCACCAGTATCTGGTGTTCATGAACAACGTGCCGGTGACGCCGGGATCTCCAGGGAGGATGCCCTGGCTCCTGGAGGTTTTAAGACAGCTCCAGACAGATGAACACACCCTGTGGTGGCTGCTCTGTCCTGGGAAGGGGAAGGCTGTCCCAGGGCAGGCAAAGCAGAGCTGCCAGAATCAGCAAATTGTCAGGGAGCAGCTTCCCTGTTCCCAGGAAGGAGGGCTGGGAGGCAGGGTAAGTCCTGCGAGCCCTACAAGAAGTCGTGTGGGGATTTCTTTGCTCTTGCCAACTCTCAGGGGAATTTTGGGAGTGGGCCGGGCCACAGACAGGGCACATCAGCTCCTCCCAGGCCATCCCAGGCCCGGAGGCACCCGGGAAGGTGCAGTGCGAGCCAGCAGCTCCTCATGGCACGTACCTCATCTCTGGAGACAGAGCTGATCTCCGCTGCCAGGGATTCGGAGAAGGAGGCTGAGAACAGGTTCTTGGCTCCCTGGATGCTCAGGTTGATGATCTGCCCGTTCAGTTCATCGTTCTGCTCCTTCAGGTTCCTGTTATCCTGTTCACACACACAAACCAGACACTGCTGAAGCCCCTGGTGCCCTCAGAGCTGATCCAGCCTGGGAAAGGCAGGGGCTTCCATCCTAACACAGCTCACACAGTGCTGGGAACAGCACACGGGCTTTGGCTCCATCTTGGGAGAGCCTGGAGAGCCTCTGGAAGCACAAGATATGCTGGGAAGATCCAGGGCACACAGCAGAGAGAAAGGCTCCTGAGTGCACGTGCCAACCTCCTTTTCCCAGTATAGGAGAGCAAGTGGGCTCCTGGATCCACTCCATCCCTGGGGAGGGAGCCCCTGGACCATGCTGGCCCCTTCCTGGTGTCAGGGAACCTCTTCCCTCCCAGCCCAGCCCTCCCTACCTGCTTGAGCTGCTTGATCTCCTGCTCCAGCTCTGTCTCCCGTGTCCTGCTGTTGTATTCCTGCAGCCCCATGCTGCTGCTCCGGCCCCGTCGCTGCTCCGCCTCCAGCTTGAAGAGCTGCAGGTGCTCCAGCTGCTTCCTGAGGTCCTCAATGAGCTGCAGAGCAAGGGAAGGGGACAGCTGAGTGCCACAGTCCTGGAAATCCAGCAGCACCCTCTGGTTGTGGCTGGTGTGATGGATGGGATGCCCCCTGGAGCAGCCCCTTGGATTTGTTGCAGGATTGTTGTCCAGAGAACTGTGGCTGCCCCAGCCCTGGAAGTGTCCAAGGCCAGGTTGGACGGGGCTTGGAGCAGCCTGGGATAGTGGAAGATGTCCCTGCCCATGGCAGGGGGTGGGACTGGATGAACTTTAAGGTTCCTTCCAACTCCAACCATTCCAGGATCAAATCCCTTTCTATGGGGGGACACGGTTTCCCCTTCCTCCCTCATGCCTCCAGCGAGCAGGAGAGGGGGAGCTGTTTAAACACCTGAGTGCAGCCCTGGGAGGACCTTGCTGGAGCCCCAAAGTGCTGGGTTTGGGTCTGCAGCAGCACAGACCCCCCAGCAACGTGGGTCCCTCCTGCCATAATTGAGTCCCCACCTCACCCCAGAGCCCTGGGTGACACCACAGTGACAATTAATTCCACTTTGAGGCCCAAAGCTCCTTCCCTGCCACCACAGCCAGCCCTGCTTGAGCCTCCAGCTGGAATTACCAAGCACAGCTGCTGGGAGGACTGGGAGGGCTGTGATCCTGCTCCCAAGCTCTCTGGAGCTGGCAGCTCTCACCCAGGCAGCCTCACCCCCCTCTTCCCCTGCCTGCTGGCTCCATGTGCTCCTGCCAGGGCTCCTTCCAGGCAGGAAGGGAAGGGGCCCGGGTGGCACAGCCCCCCTTGCAGGCACAGACACTCCGGGTGAATTTAAGGCAGCAGAAGTGCCCGAGGTGCTGCAGCTCAGCTGCTGAACCACCTTTCTCTGCCCAGGCAGCACCAACTGCTCCAGCTACACCTATTTTTAGAGAGGCTGCCAAGGCCAGATTCCCCACGTTTTGGGGACTGCAGGACAGGGCTGTGGCAGGCACAGGCTCCACTCACCTCCTGCGTCGACTCCTTCTCCTTCTGGAACTGGTGCCTCTCCTGGCTCAGCTTGTCCCCCATCTTCCTCTTTTTCTCCTGCTCCTCTGTGAGCTGCACAGTGAGGTCCTCGATCTCATCCAGCAGCTTCTGCTTCTCCTGTAAGGACACGGGAAGCACCAGTGACAGGGCCTGGCCCGGCCCGGCCCTGGGGGCAATCCCTGCTCCCTGCAGGACACAGAGCTCCGCCGGGAATGCTCCTCTCCTGAGGCACAGGGATGCTTTTCCTGCCGGGATTTCTCCTCGCAGGGCTCCAGGGCCCGGGGCTCTGGCAGCCACGCTCCAAAGCAGCACTGAGGGAGGCTCTGGAATAAATCCACGTGAATATCCACACTTGTGCAGTTTTCTGGGAAGCACGATGCTGGCGTGGGACAGGCTGGGAGGGACTGGGGCCAGCACAGGGGCTCCAGGCCAAGAAGAGACATGAAATCATAAGGCTCCTTATGTCTGAATTTCAGACAAGCCCTGAGGCCCAGATCTTTGCCTCCCTCTTCGTTCCAGGTATGAAGGGTTTTAATTGAGGGCTGATCCAAGAAGGAACACGAGCAGTTCAAGCCAGGATGTAAAACAGACAGCCCAGCTCTGTTCCCTCCTTATCCTCAAAGCCTTGGCTGAATGTTTGGGATGCAGGGAAAGGCCAACAGCCCCGCAGAGCAGCACCTTCTGCCTGTGACCAGCTCAGCCCCTCCCCGGGCTCACAGATTCCAGTCCCATGGGAAAGGTTTTGGCTTTCAGAAATCCAAAAATGCCCCAAGACCCCCTCCAGTGCTGGCAATGGATGGCCCATGGCATGCAGGGGAGAGGAGCAGCTCCATGGGGGAGCTCCAGCTGCTGTGTCCTGGCCCATGGAGCAGAGCCAAAGGCACCACACCAGCAGGAAAGTCAACACTGACAATAAAATCCTGATTTTTGGGCACTGGACAAGACAGCACCTCATCAGCCGGGATTCTCCTTGGCAGAGAGGGCAGTGATTGCACCTCTTGCTCCTCCTTAATCCCATTAACCATGGAGAAGAGCAGCATGGATCTGTAGGGATCAAAACCAACTTCCCATGGCTGAAACACACCACGGCAGGGAATTTATCCCCAGAGCCACAGGGGTTTCCTGCCCCCAGCCTCAGCTGTGCTCACAAGGTCCTGGCAGATGAAGACCACCTCAGGAGGGACGGAGCTGCAGTGCTCTCCTGGGGGATTAAACATGGATAAAATGCCTCAGGCCCTTCAGATGGGTGAGAGGGTTTGATTTCACTCCAATTTTAATTCTGCCACAAGCTTGGCAGACACAAAATGCAGCCTCTGATCCAGATGTCCCATCCATAACCCATGTTCTCCCCAAAAATGAGGCTCTTGTCCATCTCAAGGAGCCTTGGGAAGCCTCACACCCTGGCCCTGCATGGCCTTGAATCCTGAGCAGGGTGAGAAGGGCTGGGAGAGAACACAGATCTTGGAAGACTCAACTCACAAATCCCAGGACACGGAGATGGAGCATCCCTGCTCCTCCTCCTCCTCCCCTGAACCAGACTGGAGCCACAGGGATGGGGACAGGGATGGGGACAAGCTTCCACAAGAGGGCACGAGTCCCCTCCTGACAGCCACTGTCACTGATTTATTTGGGTTTTATTCCCAGCTTCCAGTGGAACCTGCATGGATAGAAGTGTGGTCCTAAGAGGGATCTGCAGCGACTGGAAAGTGGAAGCAGCTGGTTTGTTACATTAAATGGATCTCATGCTTATGGGAATTCATCCCAAAGCCAGAATTCCATCCCAAAACCAGGCACCCCCCGGCCTCACCTCCTCAAGCCTCTCGATGTTGGCCCTCAGGCAGGGCACACAGGACCTCAGCTCGCTGTTCTCATCATCCAGCTGCTGCAGCCTGCAGGAGGAACGGCTCTGAGACTCATCCCAGCATCCCACGTGGGCAGAGAACATCCCCAGGAATATTAAACCGAGGGCAGGCCAGCAGGGATTCATCTGCACAAGGCAAACCCTGAGATTCCCACTATTTCTACTCCCAGGGGAAAGAGAGGGGCATCCACACGGTCCTGACAAGTCTCTTGGCCAGTGCCATGCCCTTCTCCAGCAGGGCCAAGGCTATTCCTTCTTCCAAAGGTTCTGTCAGTCCCTGGACAAGCCTCAGCACCAGAAACCTCAGAGCAGGGGGTCAGAGAGGGCTTTGGCTTTGCATTCCCAGGTAAAGGAACATCCATGCCATGGTAACTGGTTAAAAACCACTCTCTTCACCTTTCATTGACTGCAAGGGCTGAACAACAGCAAAACATTCTGGAAAAGCTGAAAAACCCTGTTAATGAACTACAACCTCTCCCACATCACTCTTCCCTTTGGAATCCAACAGGCAGCATGAGGCACCCTGGCTGGGACACTCTGCCTTTTGGGAGGATTCTTCTTTCCCAGGTATTTGCCTGTTTCCATGAAGGTGGAAGAAATCTGGGCTTCAAAACAGGGGTCATTTAAGGGAACAAGCACTAACAAACCCCCTGCTCATCCACAGGCTGAGGGGCAGGCACATGGATGGAGAATGGGAGCTAAACTTAAACTGCAATTGAAATAAAGAATCCAAGATGAGGTCCATGGAGGAGCTTGATTTTGGGCTAAAGGTAGAAACAGCCAAAACTGAGGGTTTGTGAGGACTTCAGTTACACCCTGACCCAACCTAAACTCCCAGTCTGCCTCCCTTTGTCCCCCCAGGGCTGCCTGCACACGGATCCCAGGAGTGCCCTGGCTCCAGGAGAGCTGTCCCCAGCCAGCCCCACCTGGCCTGCAGGTTCTCGATCTCAATGCTCTTCTCCCTCTCCATTTTGCTGAGCAGCTCCCTCTGCTTCTTGATCTCCTCCAGGAGGGTCTGGTCAGCCCTCAGCTCCTGCTCCTTCAGCTGTTCCTCGAGAGCGTTTGCTCTGTGGAGAGGAAAAAGAGGATTAAGCTTTCCTGAGGCCCATTCCCATCATCCTGCCATTCCAAAGGAGAGACCAGACTCCCTTCCCAGCCTTTCTCCCACTCCTCAGGTGAGCTGGGAGAAGCAGATGGTAAAATAGAACAAACTTCCATGGAAAATACACCCATCATCATCTCCAACAGCTTCACTGCATCCCAGCAGAAGCAGCAGGAGAAGCAGCACCTTTTCCAGCAAGGGTTTCCCAAGCCAGATGCCTTAAGGAATCCAAGTATTTTAGTCAACTCCCAGCCTTGGAAAATTGTTGATTTCTAATTACTTTTTTAAAGGTCTCCTATGCATTATAATTATTTCCAAGTGCAGCCACACACATACACATTTCTCCCTCACACACAGCTCCCCAGGACATTCACATTCCAGAACCCCCCAAATATTCCACACTCCAGGAAACCCCCAAGGACCCAACTGCTGACAAAACAACAGCAAATAAAATAAAACAAAACAAGCCAGGTGGTACCTGCTGCTGTTGTCTCTGACTAGATTTTCAAGTCTCCAGGCTGCACCAAAACCCTTTAAAGGGGAGGTGAGGTGGAAGGAGTAATTTTATAACCCACAGCCTGTGGGTCACCCAGAACAAGCTACTTAATGGGAATCTCAGAGTCACTGAGGTTGGAAAAGACCTTTAAGATCATCTAATCCAAACATAAACCCCAGGCTTGTGGTTCCACCTTGGCCATGGCAGGGAAATCCTCCTTCAGCTCTTTCCAGTGTGAAGTGGTGTCACTGACAGGAGAAAAGACAACACAGCCCCAGTCCTCCTTCATTTCACTCTCTCATCTTCCCAACAAAAAATATGGGATCTGCAGGTCACCCTTCTCTGTGTGTCAGCAGAACTGCAATTTCACAGAATCCCAGCATGGGTTGGGTTGGAAGGAACCTCAAAGCCCATCCAGTCCCACCCCTGCCATGGGCAGGGACACCTTCCACTATCCCGCCTTGCTCCAAGCCTCGTCCAACCTGGCCTTGGACACTTCCAGGGATGGGGCAGCCACAGCTTCTTTGGGCAACCTGTGCCAGGGCCTCCTCACCCTCACAGGGAACAATTCCTTCCCAATATCCCATCTAACCCTGCCCTCTGGCAGTGGGAAGCCATTCCCCCTTGTCCTGTCCCTCCATCCCTTGTCCCGAGTCCCTCTCCAGCTCTCCTGGAGCCCCTTTAGGCACGGGAGGGGACTCCAAGCTCTCCCTGGAGCCTTCTCTCCTCCAGGCAAAACACCCCCAGCTCTCCCAGCCTGGCTCCACGAGACCAGGTTGCTCAGAGCCCCATCCAACCTGGCCTTGAACACTTCCAGGNCCTTGAACACGGGATGGGGCTGGGAGCTGGAATTTATGCAATGGCTTTGCCCAGGAGAAGGTTTTTCCCAGCTGATCCCACTCCTCCCCACCACCGAGCTCACTCAGGGCTTTACTCCACTCAAAGCCAGCTGACACTTCTGGGCCAAGCTGCTGAAGTGAAAACATTTCCCTCACTCCAAAGTTTATCAGGGATTAGGGAAACCTTTGTTTGAGTTGCTCTGTTCCCTGACACGACTGTTACTTAACAGATTTACAGCCCTAGAGATAAACTCTGCTGGCTTTATCTGCCAAGGGGAAAAATATGCTGGGAGAGAAAAGCCTGGCAGATTAGCACAGACAGGGATTACATGATGTGGGATCCAAAGGGCTGCACCCCAGCCAGGACCCACCAGGAGCCAAACCTTGGAGCTCTAGAGGCCATTTGGAATGGGCATACGGGGCAGGGAAATATAATAAATATAAAAATAGAAATAAATATGTG
>WBMZ01011386.1:0-48676 GCA_013400975.1 Atrichornis clamosus
CCGCCAGGGGGCAGCACCGGCACGCGCGCCCCCGCCGAGGAGGTCGCGGGAGCTCAGCGCGCGCCCGGGGGGTCCCCGCGGAGCCCCCCCAGCGCCCCTTCGGGGTCGGCAGCTCTGCGACGGGGACGGCAAGGGGCCAGGAGCGAGTGCTTCCCCGCCCCGGGGACAGCCGAGCTCTGCCGCGCTCCCCTGGCAGCTTGGGCACGGGGCACTGCAGGCTCCCAGCCGCGTACCCCAACGCCACGCGTGAGGGGTGCAGGAGCCCCCCAGTGTGTCCTCCTCCCTGCTCCGTGTTAGAGCATCCTCTGCCCACGGTTGGACACTCAGCTTTGCAGAGAGGCTGAGGAAGGGAAGAAGGGCAGTCCCAGTGGTACCCTAGGAACTGGGCTGCTGGTCATGGGTTTGGCCTGCCCTTCTTTTGATGTCCCATGGTTGTGCTCCGCTGGGTGGCCTGAGGGGCCTCGGTTTGGCTTGGGAACCTGCGAAAGCATGACTGGCAAGGAGAGGAAATGATGAACGGCTAGTACTGTTGGAAGCTGTGGGAAAGGGCCCTCCTGGAGACTTCCCTGGGGGATGTTTGGGAGCATTCAACCACAGCTCTGCTGCTGATTCGCCCAAAGGGGAAAGCATGACTGGATGGACTTAGTTTCCAGACAGGATTTAGTCAGCCCTGCCAGACGTTTGCACAGAGCAGAAACCCTCCACGCCAGCCAGCACTGTTGGGCCAGGCACAGACCAGGGCTGGCACAGCTGTGAGAGCTCCTGGACCTGTGTTTGGAGCCCTTGTCTCTGCAGGTGGCCATGTGCCATGGTCCCCATGGTGCCGCTGGCCACAGAACCTGTCCAGAGAGCAGGCTGTCTGCAGGCATTTTGGCCGTGCCGTGCTATGCAGGATGGGCAGCCTCCGGCTTCGGCAACACTCCCTGAGAGCTGCACCATGGCTCTGCATGCTGCCAAGGTGCCTCAGGAAGACTAACGGGGAGCCAGGGCTTCAGGCTATCCTCTAGGGCTGGAATTCACCCACCTCCAGAAAGGCTTCTTCTGCCATTTAATGGTGCTTGGAAATCCAGAGAGCTGCTGGGCACCTTGCTCCACTGGAGTGTCGATGGACTTTGGAGAGGTGGGGAACGGGACTACACAGCAGCTGCCACCCCTCTTCCTCTTGCCAGGTTCCCTGGTTCCCAGCAGCCCACAGCTCCCCTGCGGTGTTTTACAAGTGTGGCTGAATGCCAGCCAGCTCCTTCCTTAATGGCTGTGCTCCATCGTGGGAGACTGGTGCTGCCAGCTAAGGAGCAGGATGTGCCCCCGGCACTGCTTCAATGGGCCAGATGACCTTGACTATAGTGTGGCTCCCTCTGCCCATGCCAGCTCCATCCTCCGCCAAGGAGACCTGGTATGACACCATGACAGGGTGACACGGGGTGCTTGGAGTGGCCTGTGCCCCAGGGCTACCATTTTTTAATGCCACAGGGTGTTCCTGCCTGCCGCTGAGCCAAGGGTTAACCCTGTCTCCTCTGGTACGAGTGGGAGCCTCGACTGTGTGTCTTGAGTTTACCCAGGCCTCAGCTTGGTTCCTGGCAGGTGGAAACTGCCTGCTGTGTGGTAGCATTTCACCCTTGGCCAGTGGTTGCACAGCTGTCACTCAGTAACTAGCCACCCAGCAGCTCCAAGACTAATTGGTGTCATTAGTCAGTATTTACTGCCTTAATGCTTGTAGGAGTAAGGAAGTGGGCAGCTGGAGCTCAGGAGAGGGCAGCAGCAGTGCAGTGAGGGAGGCAGAGGGATGGGGATGGAGGAGGGAGGGATTGCTCTGGGAAGGATTGCGCCCAGGAGGTGGTGAGGATGGGAGACCCTCAGCAGTGGCTTGGGCAGAAAGGCTTGTGTCCCCCCAGCCTGGCAGCAGGGAGATGCCCTGTGTCCCAAAGATGCCGCTGCCCCACTGGGCACAAAGCCCCCCCACCTCCAGCAGCCTGAGAGGGGACTGAAGCTTCACGGAACCCCACTGCCCATGCCAGGCCCCAGGAGCCCTATGGGCACCACGGGCCCCTTGCTGAGCTGTGCCCAATTGGCAGACAATGGGATTTGTTTCTGCTTGCCCAGCTGGAAAATACCCATGGCTCTGCCACCACCACCGGGCTGGAGGTGCATGGAGGCCCTTCCTTGTCATGTCTCCAGGCCATTTGCTCACTGGAGCTGTGAGTGCTTTAGGGATAGTGGTGTCACCCTGTTGCATCTCAGTGCTACCAGGGAAGGGGTTTGCTCAGCATGGGGAGGTGGTGGGGCTGATTGGTAGCAAGTGCCTCCCTCTCCCCTGCCTCTCCTTGCAGGGTTTCATCCAGGGCTGCTCCTCTGCTGGCAGCGAGCTCCTGCTACCCTCAGCCCACTAGCGAAGAAGTCACAGGCAGCTGCCTGACTTTATCCCTGCAGGTCGGGTCGTGCAAGGAAGCAGAGGGACGACGGGGCGCTGGAGGTCTACATGGCTCCCTGCAAGCGGTGATGTGCCAGCTGGATCTCTGTGCCACAGGCAGAGCTCAGGAGGGTATTGCAGCCCACTCCTTCCCCACCTCATCCTAGCAAGGCTTAGGCCATCAGGTGAGCATAACCTCTGCCCTGCCACCTCACCCTGAAATGCAGGGCAGGGCACCGAGCACCCACGGGTCACCATCAGGAGTGCTGCAAGCAATGACTGGAGAACTCTTGCCCCAAAAAGTGTCTGCCAGCAGCTTTTCAGCCAGGTCCCTGCTCCAGGGTCAGCCAGGACCAGCAAGGGAAGAGCAAAACTAAAACAGCCGATCCCTGGGCCATTCGCTGACTTCGGCAACAGGCTGAGATGCTTTGTTGACTATCAAAGCATCCATGATCGTTGTAGTCTCATTATAACTGGATTCCCAGGAGCCTGTAGTGGGGTTTTTGCCCCCATCAGCTAATAGGTTAATAACCTGCTGGCACTTCACAGAGGTTCAGCATCTTCTGTGTTTCCCTCCATGTGGCTGATTAAAATCCCCCTTTTCCCCCTTTCCCAATACGGCTGTGCTCTGCTGCCTTGTCACTTGTGCAGAGAATTGGACACAGCTGCTAATCTGCTTGCCACTCCACTCCTGCCAGCCTGCTCTGCTTTCTAAACATACTGGCTCTCTGTTTCTCTGCTCTGTGGCACTGAGGGCCAGCGCAGAGACTTTTTGAGCTGACCTGCTCATGCCTTCCTCTGGGACGGGGCGGGAAGCACCCAGTGGAGGGAAACTGTGGGTCATGCTTGCCAAGGGCAGGGTGGTTTTGCAATGGAAAGAGGAGCTGGACGGCACGCAGCCTTCTGACCTCAGCTGTCCTGCAGGCTGATGGCCTCGCCATGCCTCAGTTTCCCCTGCCCCTCACACAGGCACATTAGAGGGAAAGGGAAATCTCGTTGCAGAGGAGGGCTGGTGGGTTAATTAATGTATGGTTGCAAAGTGCTTGCAGATCTCCAAGGAAAATGGTCGACGTGGGTGCCAAGTGTAAAGGATTCTGGAAACATTAAGTGCCTGCAAATGCTGCCTAGCTCCTCAGGCCCTAAACTCAGTTATTGCCCAAGAGGCATTAAAAATATTCCTTCAGCTCATGTGATGCATTATCCGCTGCCTGGAATAAATCTCCCTTTTTGCTCTTGCTTTCCAAACCAGCTGTTTGTTTGTTTCCCCCTTTTGGATTTCATAGCTTTAGTTAAAGCAGGGAATTGCCACAAGAGGGGAGAAAAAAACACCAGCTTTTGTGAAAGGTTTGGCAGCAAGCGTCACTGAAGGGAGAGCACTTTGTTTGTTTTTCTGCCTGTTACAAACTAGCTGTGAGCAGTGTACAAATTGCCTCCAGGTGACGGCATCGCAGTGCCTGCAGTGCACGTTTGAGTTTTTGAAAGAAAGCTCACAGGCTTGGGCAGCTTGAGCCCCATCAGTGTCCTGGGAAGCATGTCCATGGGACTCCCAGCTTTATGTAAGGGAGAGACTTTGCTGGCTGCCTTCCTCCTTTGCCTTCTCCCTTTGCTCTGGGGAGAGCAGCAATCTGCCAACAGCAGCAGCGTGTTTTGGCACCGTGCTGCTGCTTTGGGGATGGAGAGGGTGGGAATGCAGCGAGCCCCCGAGCCCCACTCGAGGCTGCCTTTCCTCCTTGCCCAAATTACACAGGGGAGAAACATGTGGGTCTCTCTGTGAGTCATACAGTGGTGGGCCCAGTACCAGTGCTCAGCCCAGTACCAGTGCTGGGCAAAGGACAGCTGCTTCCAGTTTGGAGCAGAGACCGTTTTCGTAGTTGTTTGCTTCTCCTAGGAGGTTTGTTATTGTGCACGCAGAGGTGAAGATGATAACATGAGAGTCACTTGGGAGCAGAGGGTTCTGCAAACGCAACATACTTCAGCAAGATGAAGCAAGGCAGCTTGGCCCTGCAGCAAGGGCTCATGTTTGTGGGGCAATAAATGAGTTGTCACTGGCTGTGCAATTTGTTACCTTCCTGTACAGAGGAGGTGTCACCTCTCTGCGACTACATGCTGACATTGACAGTACACAGCCAAGGACCTGCATCGCTCTTGGGAGCAGACATGCTCCCTGAGGGGCTGAAGTGCCTCTCTGGAGAAGAGAACCTTGAGCAAAATGCCTCCTGTCCTGCAGCAGTTAGGACCGGCTTTTAAAGGACACTCACTCTCTCCCAGCCTTTGCCTTCCTCACCCCACGGTGTCTTGCTTGCTTCAGGTCTCCTGCTTGCCCAAAAGAAGACATCGTTAGACCCCGTCCTGCAAGTCGGTGGTGGGTGGGTGCACAGTCCGTGCAGGGAAGCAGCCAGCAGTCGGTGCTGCACTTAGGCAGCTGCCTTCCTCTGTGCCTCCCCTCGGGTCTCTCTGCTGTCCTCCTGTCTGCCTGCGGTCACCGAAGGCTGGGACGCTGTTCAGCGCTAATGGATTTCAAACCCCCCATCTCCAGTGAGAGACTTTTCTATTGAGAGATGTTGATTCCAGTGCTCGGGGGAGTGGCTGTGCAGACAGGACCAGAGCTGCTAATTAGAGAACATTAAATCCTGTGCTTTGGTGACGGTAAGTGCTACTGCACCCTGCTGCTGAAAGCCTGAGGTGAGGCAGCGGCTACACCCACAGTGTCCTGAAGCAGAGACTTCCTGGAATATCCACTCAAAGGTAAATTTTGTGGTGTTTCTCCTCCCGATGGGGCCTGAGGCTATAATGGTGCTGAGAGCCTTGTCCTGACTTCTGGAAGCACAGTGTCAGTTTGGCTGGGCACCGTCAGTCTGGACCCTGTGCTCAAGTTCCTGGGGAAATTGGTTCTCACAGCTTTTAGCCTGTGCTAAAGTTGGAGCTTATATAGAAAAACAGAATTGTAGAGATGCTCAAATTTTAGTTCATGCTACTGAGCAGCAAGTGTGGACATCATAAGGAGAAATATGGGGCCCAAGGTGCTGTGGCATCAATGTTCCAAGGACTGCCAAGGGGGCTTGAGGGGCTCTGTGGGTGACAGTGTGGCACATCTCAAAGCTAGTGAGGAGATGACGTGAGACATCCCAAAGCAGGTGACCTTCCTTTTCTGTTTTGTTTGGATTTTGCAGGGAGAGGAGAGGAGAGGAGAGGGAGAGGGAGAGGGAGAGGGGGAGGGACAGGGACAGGGACAGAGACAGGGACACGGAGAGGTTTTGTCTGTGTTGCAGCTTAACCAGAAGACCTTCCAGATCAGAATGGCTTAGGGAAAGAGGGCTGAGGAAAGGCAGGCCCAGGGCTTCAATCTGACATTGCCTGGGAGACACAGCCTGGGACCTTTAATTGGAGATGAGAGCTTTTAAATTTAATTTGATCTGATATGAATCTTAAATTTAAGAAAAGAGCCTCCTGTCTTACTATCTGACAGCAATGTGTGCTGCTCCCTTCATGTTGTTAGTGTACCCTACTCTCTGGCCCCAGAAGCTCATAACTATGACAAATATCTACCACCTGTGCAGAGGGAGAGATCCAGCTGCAGAGGCTGCTACTGAGCAGACCAGTGAAGAGGTCTCTTCCTGAGGGTGACACTCCGCAGTGTCATCGTTGCAGACCAGAAAGCACTGGTAGCTCTCTCAGCCCTCTTACTATTGCCTTTTTCTTGGGCTTTGAGGACTTTTTGCTTACGTGGCAATGTCTTGTAGGTCTGTCTTAAAATACAAGCTTGGTGCTTGGATTCTGCAGGGAGATGTGTGTTAGAGATCATCTTGCTGAGAGAGCGTGAGAATGGGAATCTGCCAGAGCTTTCGGGGGTGTTTCAACTTCTGGTTTTAATTTCTAACCCAAACTGATCACCATCTGCAGAGAATTTTCTGAGGCTGTTTATTAATGGAACAAATGTTTTAATGGTCAAAGTTGCTGCAGGGA
This sequence comes from Atrichornis clamosus, assembly GCA_013400975.1. NCBI lineage: Eukaryota > Metazoa > Chordata > Aves > Passeriformes > Menuridae > Atrichornis > Atrichornis clamosus. The sequence continues at coordinate 6,371 of WBMZ01011386.1, forward strand.
CTTCCTGATGCCACTTCCTGTGGCCGCACAGCATAGGTGAATGGAGAGAGCCAGGAGGGCCCTGTGCTCTTTTAAACACCCAGCTGTGTAAAAAAGTATTTCTGTGACTGTTTAAGTGCACGGATATGAGGTTGAATTCAGGTGCACTCCCCTTTGCTGGGGGACAAAGTACCTGAGGACTCCTCCACGTTTGCACTTCAGCTAAGCAACAAGCTTTTATCACAGCAGAGTAGATATCTATTCTGAAGAGATAGGAGCCTGGAGGCGGCAGCCTGAAAAAACACATCTTAGAGTTTGTGCCTGCCCTTTGGATCCTGAATACGCTTGGTACTTACATCCTCCAAATATAGGGGAATTGCTAAGTTTCAGAGGGCTTTGCACATTGCCTGCCATCCTGGGTATCACTACCATGAATACACAGTGCAAAAAGCTGTCTTAAATCCTCTCTGGGACTCATAGAATCATAAATGGTTTGGGTTGAAGGGGACCTTAAAGATCAAGTTCCAGTGCCCCTGCCTTGGGCAGGGATGTCACCCACTAGATCACTAACTCAAGACACTTTTATATATATGTATGTGTGTGTGTGTGTATATATATATATAGATGTGTATACACATATATATGTACATATTGTGTGTGTATGTATATGTGTACGTATATATACACATTCATGAATATATATATATATAAATATGTACATATATTACACCCTTAAGTGAAGACTGCCAGCAGAGCGTGTTTTTGTCGGGATAAGAATGCAGCGTGGGGTACAAGTGAGGAACCCAGTGACGGGATCAGTTCACACTCCATTTAGAGCCATAATTTAATGCATAGCTCCCTTTACAGCTACAGTATTTCCTAATGCACGGATGTTAACGCAAACCCGGCCCTGGGTGCAGCCGCGGACTTAGAGGGGGTTTGCTCTCCTTCCCCCAAGAAGCAGCCCAGCTATGGACCGGGGAGGGTTTCCCGCCAGCTGCGGGGCGTGGAGATGCGGTAGGCGCGGAAAGGGGGGGAGCCAGGGGCGGGCAAGCCCGGGAGAAGGGACGGCAGCAGAAGGCGGGGCGGCGCGCAGAGCGCGGCGCAGGTGGGTTCCCGCCGAGGTGCGTGCGGCTGCCTGGGGAGGGGTCGCGGCTCCTCATACCCGTTCTCTCCCGGGGGCGAGGGGGGACGGGGAAGGGGCGGAAAGCGGGAAAACCCGCCGCCTCTCCCACGCGGGAGCCGCGTGGCACTGAAGGCGGCAAAAGGCAGAGGAGGAGTTTACAGAGCGGGACGGAGGCGGCGAGTTCCCATCCGCACCGGGGACAGAAGGCGCCAGAGCCGGCAGGCTGCGGTAGGCGCCCGCGTTCAAGGTATTGGCTCAAAGTCGCCGAGCTTTTGGCCATCCCGGCTCCCTCCGAGGCTCCGCGCGGCGTTTGAAAGCTGCCGGGTGCGCGGGGAGTCCTGGGAGGGAGCCGCGGGGTATCCCAAGCTCAGGAACCGGCCCCACAGCGTGGGGAGAAGCGGCGTGCGAGTCGCGGCTTGGAACGGGGGCGGGTGTATAATGCATAGATGCTGCTTTTTGGGCTGGGAGGGTTTCTTTCTTGCTGCCTTGCACGGAAACTACAAGCCACCTTTCATAGTTACTGCCGCGGGGAGAGCATGTGTTTTTGGGGATGCGAAGTGGAGCGGCCAGCCCGTGGCTCCGGGGATGCAAAGCGCAGTGATGCTCTTAATACCTGGGATGCAGGACTTCACCGAGGGATTTGTGCAGCGGTCCTCCGGCTGCAGAGGTGCACATCCCTGCCGAACACTGGCGCGTGTGCACGACAGGGTCTGCCAGCACGCCTCAGCCGGCGGGTGTTGTGGGGACCCGCTGGCAGGTGCGTGGGCAGGGTGCCACGTGCTGCTGTGCGAGAAGTGGGGCAGAGCCCCCTTGGCTAGCAGAAAAACTATTGGGTCAGGGTTGCCCCGGGTCCTGCTCACGAAAATGCTCCCAGTTGGCTGTCTGATGCTGTGGAAGATTTCAGTGGGTGTTTCTTTCCATTCTTGAATAAACCATCAACGTTAATGGAAAGCCTGGTCCAGGCAGCAGTGCCAGGAGCTCCTGTAGAGCCCTTTTGTGCTGCCCTTCCTACCCCTGTAGTTAAATCTGAGCCTCTAGTCAAATCTGAGCCTCACACCCCTGCTAGATGCTAATACTGCCAGACCAACACAGTCCCTGCCAGTACTCACCAGCGCTCCCATCTGCCTCTCGGGAATGGGCTGTGGAACTGCGGGCTGTGTGGGAAGGCAACAGCGGCTAAGCCCTGGAGCTGTGGGATCACAGACAAGTAAGCCTGTATCCTTGATCCCCAGGGCTAAGGGCTGCAGGAGGAATTTGTGCAGCTGTTGGCCACAGCTGGATGCACTTCCCGGCTGCTGTGAAATCGAAAGCAGCCCAACGGCCCCTCAGTTGCCTGTTGTGAGCAGACACAGTTGAGGGACTTCCGTGAGTGCCGACACGGGAAATCCCACCATTCTGCAGCACATCCCAGTTTCATGGCATTGTTTCCACTCACCAGTCCCTGCAAGCTGCTGGACAGCCTCAGGCTCCCTTGAGCCTGCCTTCACTACAGAGCTATCTCAGGATGTGACTGTGCAGGGATGCTTTTCCTTTGGGTTCACTGATTGAGTGCAGCTCATGGGCCATTGATAGTGTCAGTCCAGTGCTGACACCACATGTGTGCCCTCCAAAGCACTCCTGCTCCTGCCATTGCCTTTTGCTTCTGGAAAAGACAGGTAGGCTTGCTCTTGGCTCACCAGAAAGGTCTTCACAGAGCAAAGGCACTTTCTGTTCGGCACCGAGGGCAGTAACATTGGTCCCGGAAGATGGCTTGCAGGGTGACTTTTCCCTCCACACCTACTGCAGACAAGAGGTGGAGGCCTACACTGTGCCAAATACCTGGAGCAAGGAGGCTTAAGGAATTAACTTCAGCTTGAATCAGCAAATGCAGTACCAGCACACAAGACAGTATGGCACCTCCATCCTGCAGTTGTCCCTCTTCTCCAGTCCTTGCCAAGCTGTGTAATTAACTGCTGGCATCAATTCCCCAGCATGGCATCCCTGCACTCATTATCTTGGGCTGGGAGGTGTTAATGAGCCTCTTCCTCTTTGAAGATGAGCCATGGGCTTTGTTGTTGCCCTGGCCTGACCTGTCTCATTCCTTGTTGTGGTGTGGGGGTAAGCCAGGGTGCTGAGGACAAGGCACCCTGTTCACCCACTCCCATGCTGCACCTTCCTCACTCTGCCCAGCTTCATTCCCAGCTCCCCTGGCAGAGGCGGGGCTTAGGGACCAGCCCATCAGGACAAAGGGAGCCCAGCACCACCTGTATGCCCTGTCCAAATGGGAAGGTACCAGCCATTGGCTTTGGGAAGCCAGCAAACAGCTTCTGGTGGTTTCCCTGAGGCACATGTAGATCTTGGTCGTTTTCGTTCGGTGTAACATCCAGGCCCTTGGCAAGTGTTAAGGAAGCTGCAATGCCTGCTCTCATCAGCAGAATGCTGTTTGCTTGCAGTCCTTGCCAGCTCCGTACTGACCCCATCATGTAAACCTTCCTTACCTTCCTGAGCCTCCCCAGCACCGAGCTCTGCCCTGAGACACCTGCCAGCCCAGCACCGCGTTGCTTGGGGCTGTGGGACAGCCAGCTCTCGGAGTCACATCTCCAAGCTAACTGCCAGCAAGCTGAGGCCCAAAGCGCTACGGAGAGTTGAGCTACAGGCATTTGCAGATGGGCAGGAGATGGGTTTTTTACCAGCCACAAAGCTATTTTGATTTGATTAAGCAGTGCTCTAAAGACTAATTTTTTCCTCGTTTAAGAGTGTGCAAGATGTAGGATGAGGAAAGAAGTGTGCAGAGGAGGGGTAGAGCCTGTGTGGGTTTGGTTACATCAGGATGTGTGGTCTGGAGGGATCTCAGTGCCCCAGCTGAGGCCGCAGCACAGTACTGCACCCCATCTCCCACTCCAGATTCTGCAGACCTAGTCAGGGGGCTGTACACGGGCTGTGGGGTCTCTGTGTGGAGAGGAGCTATAATGCTGCATGAGGAATGTGTCTGAGGATTGTGGTTCCCGTGAGACAAGGGAAGTTGTTTTGTAGGAGTAATGCTAATATCCCTTTGTAATTTCATTGCTGCTGGTGGTAGTGTGAAAAACATCACTGTTGGGACCTTTTGGTCCTGCTCTGGCTTGGAGCAGGCTTTCCCTTGGCCTCACCAATCCCCAAGAAAAGGGAGGCTCAAAACTGTGGATATGTGTGGCTATCATGCACCCACTGTGACATGTAATGGTGAGCCTGGCGTTCTGAGTGCAGTGCTCAAGGCTCTCTTTCAGCCTCTTGGTTAAGCTGTGGGTGAGCACAGTCAGGCTTCATCTCCAGGAGACTGGCTTTCCTTGAGGCCAAAACGGAGCGGAAACCTATTGCCTGCCTGCTGACTCGTGCAGAAGCAGTCAGCAGAAAGTCAGGCAGATTTCCGCAGAGCCTTCTTGCCTTCCACCACACGACTGCCAGTGAGATTTGCTTTAGCTAATTTCCTTTAGGCCTAGTCTGATAGGAAAGCACCTCGCTGTGAAATTTCCAGCTGGAAATTCATGGAGTGAGCAGACCAGGAAGATGCAGAGGGAAGAGGCAGGCAGGGGCTGGAGAGGAAGAGAAGGGCTGGGAGGGACATGGCTGGGTGGGCAGCAGCAGCAGGACTGGAGGGTCGTGCCAGCAGCCCCCCGCACGGTGAGCAGCCTGCTCTGGCCATGTAGTGAGGCTCAGTCAGCAGCAGGACTGTGTCATCGGCCGTGCTGTGCCGAGGACAAGCCATCAACCTGAGTGTGTACCTGCATCCCCAGGCTGACACTGAAGTGGCCCCAGCTTCCCGCAAAGCTGCTGGGGAGAGGGGCATCTGGCTGGGCTTCTCCAAGCTGTGGCTCCGAACACGATCCTCATCTTTGCCTGGTTCATCGTGCCTAGCGTATCCAAGCGCTGACACCGTGCAGGGACAGGGAGCCAGTTTACACCTGTGGCTGAGGGCCGGCTCACCAGCCCAAGCCAGTGAGGCCTTTGGAGTTTTGCTACAGGTTTTGCTCATGGTCATGGGAAACCCTGATGAGTGGAACTCCCCTGTTTTAGGCTTGGGCATAACCCCTGGAGAACAGCTCAGGGAGATGGGAGGGACTGGTGTCACATCAGGCTTCTTGGTCCTGCTCAGGGTTGAAGGAGATGCCAGCCTTATCTGCTTTGCCTGCTCTGGCCTTGACAGGCCTTGTCGTTTCCTGGCCTCAGAATGAAGTTGGAGGTAATTCCATTTTTTTGTCCTCCCTCAGTGCTGTACCCTCAGCTCCCTGATGGTATTTGCTCTGAACCAAACCTCTGCCCCAACAGGGAGCCTACTGCCACAGGATGCACACAGTGCATGGTGCATTCATCCCATCCAGGTTTGTAGGTGTTGGGCTGTGCCTGAGGATGGCAGGGTTGGGTGGGTCTTCGTGGCATCCTGACAGGAGCGGGAGTGTTATCCTTTAACCACAGGAGGAGACAGACCAACGGCAACACAGCCAAGCTATTATGAAGCGATCCACCCTACCCTGCAGCTTCTCCTTCCCGTCTTCACAGCCACTCCTCGTGGCAACACAAGGCTGGTGCGTCTGCGTGGTGAACCACATCAGGACATTGATCTGCCAACGTGTTCCTGGATAGGGCTGTTACCCTGGAGGCAGCGGGTGCGGGGTGCCCACGTGACGCAGGCCAGAATCCGTGCCTTGCGGGGGGACAAGGGAGATGCAGAAGAGCACCACACTCCTGCCTGGCCTCTGCAGCAGGGCTTGCTCCAAAAGTGGAGCCTTCAACCAGAAACAAAACGCAACAGCAGTAAATAGCTTGGCCATCCATGCACAAACATGAGTCGTCTTTTACCAACTGTCCCTCCCTTCCTTCCCTGTGGCTGTGAGGGGGATACAGTGTGTCAGAAGGGATTGCTTCAGCAGGGCTCAGCCCCTGGGCTCCCTATCACCTGGCATCGCTATGGGAGTGCATCAGCATCCCAGGGTGTTAAGACATCCAGACAAGCCCTGACAGGACACCTGGACAGATGGCCAACCCCCCCTCAACAGAGGCTACTGTAACCTCGGGTCTGCCAGCAGGGTGTCTGGAGCTGCCCTCATCTCCTCTGCTCCCCACGTTAAGCTGGGGGAAGCTGAGAGGCTGGTGGAGCCTGCAAGCCAATGCCAGTGGCTGCAAAGTGCCATTTCCACATGAGCAGAGCACTCGGTGCCTCTCATCCAGAGTTCTCTGTGCTTCCCTGAGGCATCCTGAGGCTGCTCATGGTCCCAGAAAGGCTGCGATATCATGGCTGTGGCACACTGGGTGGTGGCTGGTTGCACAGATGTAGCAGCGCAGGCTGGGGTTTGGAGGGGATGTGACTTGCTCTTTCCCAACTTGTGGCCGGGCTTATTATTGTCGGTTGTGTGGGAGACTGTTTTGATGGGATTTGGGCAGACACAGCAATGAGCTCCCCACCTCCTGTTTGCTCTCCCTGCCTGATCCTACTCACATAAAGATTTTCCTGTTTGCCGTGGTTTAGCCAAGGCCAGTGCCAAGGGTGGGAGGTTTGGGCTCTGAGTTATTTGCTCCGAAGGAGGTGTCTGCCTCGAGTCTTGCTTTGGCTCCATATGTGAGACCTTAGTCCTGCCAGGCTGTTTGGGGAAGCTGAGTTATTCAGGCAGGAGGGAAGAGGATGCCAGAGATGGTGCTTCCGCCCTGGGTGTTTGCTCCAACTCCTTTGCTTGCACCACAGTACTGACAGCATGCTGCCTCCTCGGCTCTCCATTCCTCAGTCCACAGATCATGGGCTTCCCACACAGCTCTTCTGTGTCTGCCACAGAGCAGGGATATGGCAAACCCAGCTTTCAGCAGGCTGCACCTTCCCCTCAGCCCAATTTAAAATCAGCTGGGAAATGTGCAGGCGTGTGTGGCTCCTTGAGTCCCTTCAACTCCTAGGACTTGTGGGGATGGCTTTACCCCACTGACTGGAGACGGCTGCAGCTTTGGAAGTGACTGGATTTGGCAGTAACAAGCAGACCCAGATAGGGCATCCATCCCTTCTCCCTCCTTTAGTTTCTGGGGATTGTGGGGTGCCCCTGGGCTGGGACACAGTGGGGTTTTGAGGTGAGGATGTGAAAGACGCTCCCTGTGTCTTGGAGCAGAGCCACTGTATCCATTGTGAAATAGCTGCATTTAGCATCTGAAGTCAGTTCGGGGTTTGCAAGATGCTGTGGCTGTCCAGGCAGTGAGTAGGATCTTGGCAGGACAGGCAGCTGGCAGAGAGACTTCATGGGATCGTAACAGGTCACAAATCCTGCTTCCGTGCTCACCATTCCCTTTCTCAGTAGGGCTGCAGACAAAAGCAGCGGTCAGCCTCTCTTCAGAGATGACCTACAAGCAAAAGGCCACTTTGGTCTGTGGGGACCCAAAATAGCCCATGTATTTCTGTCCCAGCACTGGGCACAGCTGACATGAGGAGGACGGAGCCAACCTCGACTCACCACAGGTCAGCAGTGGTTGGTTCCCATGTGTCTGTCCCAGCTTCTGTCAAGGGGGCTGCTGCTCGGTGGGGAGGAATTGCCCCTCCAAGTTTTGGAAGCTGGGGAGATGGTGACACCAAGAGAAGATCGTGTTGTTCTGGCTCTGGTTTTTCTCTATCCTCCACTAAATTGGAAACAGCTGTGCAGCCTGGACCAGCCTCCCTAAAACTGCTGAGGGGAAGCAAAATGATCTCTGCCCTTGGGCCAGCCCCCCAAACAGGGCTGGCAGCCTGCTGCAGGCCTTCTGCTGGGCTGTCCAGGTGCAAGGGCAAGGCTCACTTGATCCAGCCCTGGGGATGCTCTCCCACCTGCTTGGGGAACAGCAGTTCAGCATCTCCCACTGGGTTTGGGCAGCTCTTGCCTGCTGAGGGTCCTGCCAGCTGCCAGCTCTGCACCTTTGCGTCTGGCTTCATACAGGAGGGAGCCAGAGCTGGAAGGACAGCCTACCTCCTGGGAGGTAAAGGTGCTGTGGGGTGCAGGAGGAGGCCAGGTGGCAGTGTGCAGAGGGTTGCTGCAGGGAGGTGTTCTCACTGCTGGTTGGCTGCCATCTTTTCCTGATCTTCCAGAACCATCCCTGTTTTAGGGACAAGTGAGTGAGCTCTGGGCTCAGACTCTCCTGGGGGAAAGGAGTTCCTGTAAAGTGCAGGGTGGCATTTGGGATGGGAGAGTGGTTGAGCTGAGCCCTCCGAGCCCCTCCTGCCTTGCCCCTCACTGCAGGACTGTTTTGAGGACCTCTCGACTGGAATGTAAGCTGTCCCCATCCTTCTCCTCTGGACCCTCACTGCACGTTTCTCAATTCTCAGCTCCCTTATGTTGTCCCTGGCCTGACTCCTTCCTGGGTCTGCTAGCTCTGAGCTCAGTCCTGGCCCCAGAAACATGAAGCAATGAAGGGGCAATCATCCCCACTCTACATCCCAGCACCCTCCAAGCCATCAGTGGCAGGTGGCCTCCTGCAGTCCTGCTTTTCTTCTCCAGTACTGCTCCCCAAGCAGTGATCTTGGGCTAGCCATGTGTTGCTGGTAGATATGGCCCTATCAAACCCAGAAGAAGGCAGCCTATGGAGAAAGTCATCTTACCCCTCTTTCATTCCCTGGCTGTGGGATTCTATCCCCTGGGTTTCTTCCCACGCATTCAGTGAGTCCTTATCTTCAGACTCATCTGGCTATGAGCTGTTTTGCTACCGTCCTGTTTTGCTGTGTGCTTCCTCTTTACGTGTCTCACCTTCGCTCCTCTCAGCTGCAGACATGGAGGGAAGTGGCGACTTGGTCCCACAGGCACAGCCCATCCCTCCGATGTGCTTTAGCTGCTGCCCAAGGTGTGGCTGACCAAGATACCATCAGTACAGACAGAGACGGGGATTCCTCTTGAGCAAGCCTGAACGAAGGGAGAGGGGAAGCTGCTAATGCAAAAGAGGTGCATCTGACAGCCATGTCCCAAGGGGTTTTACCTAAGCAGTGTCCCAGCCCACTGGGGAGTATCCCTCTTCCCCCCAGCTGGGTGGAAATAAGGAGTGTCACCTGCCTGTGGGATGGCCAGGCTGTGGGCAGGCAGGAGTCATAACTGTGCCTTATGCTATGGCACGGTTGGGATTGTCTTTGTCCTCTGTGCATGGCTGTCCCGGCATGTGCTGGCCTGTGCCACCACTGCATACAAGGAGGACCCGACATGTTCCGGGCTCAGGGCTGCCTCTNCTGCCACCACTGCATCAAGCCCCAGGCTCCTGCATACAAGGAGGACCCGACCTGTTCCGGGCTCAGGGCTGCCTCTGTCTGCTCCTTGTGCTCCCAGCTGATTTTTGCATTAACGATGCCCGGTTGTTCTCCCCAGGTGTCCTGTAAGATTTTCCCCATTTGGAAGCGGAAACGTGGTTTCCTCCTATTGTGCTTCTTCCTGCTGCAGCCCCCAGATTGATCCCAGGGGAGCACCCCTTCCCGCAGCTCCTCCCCTCCCCATGGCCCCCGGGCAGCACCTCCAATGGCCACGCTGGCACTCCTGGGGACGCGGACCAGCCCTGCAGATAAGGGCTGTGAGGGTCTGCCGGCTGCAGAGGATGTTGGGCGGGGATGAAGGTCTGGGGCGAGGCGTCCCCAGGCTCTCCCCAAACCCACGGTGGTCTCTTGGGAAGGCATGGCCAGATGTCATGAGCTTGGTGGGAGCTGTGATGCCCATAGTGGATTACCCACTGCCCCTCCCCACCTCCTTGCAGCTCCTGGAGGTGCTGAAAGCTGCATGGAAGCACCATCCAGTTCCTGGAGGTGGTTTCTGCAGCTGCATTGGGTGGAGACCTGAGCCAATCCTTGCTTCTGCCCTCAGGAGAAAGAGTCTTTATTTTTCTAAATTTCCAACAAATGGAGATTGAACCTAGACCTGGAAAAACATGTCTCCTTGCACAGCCTCCCAAGAAGCAGGTAGGGGTTGTGGCTTGGAGGGGATGGTCCTTTCCCTGGGGAGAACAGCCTAAGCGGCTGCCATCAGAGAAACCGGCTTCTTGGAAGAATCCTGTGTCTGCAGACAGGCTCCTGAGATCACCTTATCTCTCCTCTGACGCCTGCTCATAAATGACGTTCCCCCCTTAGCTCCTGCCCTCCCCCAGGAGCTCTATCTCCTCCTGCACCCCCAAACCACTGGCCTTGGAGCAGGCAACTGCTCCAATATTTGTGGGGCTTCTTCTGCCTCTCCCAAGGCTGCATTGTCCCTGCATCGTCCTGTGGCCTGAAGTGACAAGGAGCAAGGAGCTGGGACCGCCCTGCCCTCTGGTAAGCTTCTTGCTGTGACATTGCAATGTGCCCTGCAGCGTTTGTTGGGATGCTGGGCAGGAGTGCCCATCTCTGCTCCAGTGGAGATTTGTGTGGCTGCCTAGAGGGGTTTTCTCTGGCCAGGGACCAGACTGCGCCTGGGCTTGGGCTCTCACTGTGTGCTGAGGAAAGAGGTGTGCATTCATTGTGGGGCTGCCATCACTAAGGGCCACCTTGATGGCATTTGACCAGTAATATGTCAGGGCTGGGAACCAACTCAGCAGCCCTGCACGGGAGGTGGATGCCCAGGGCTTTGTGGGACTCAGTAATGGGTGGAATAGTCCCAGCTGCATTGCCTCAGGTAGTTCTAGGCCTGGCTCTGCCCCTAAACTTTGCTCTACCCTCTCCCTGGTGGGAAGCCCTTCAGGGAGAGTGCTGGAGTCCCACCAGGCCCTGGGGAATTTGCTGCCCAGCCAGCTCGATTTACCTGCCAGGGGCGAGGGCCCCCAGGCAGCCTCCCAGGGCTCCTTGAACTCTCCAGATAAGGGACTTTGCAGCCAGCTGGTGTGCGCACTTCAAAACACACCGCAGGGCTGAATGCTCCCCCCGCCCCCCACCACCCGGCATCCGAGATAACGGCAAGTGCTGGGATTGGGGTCAGTATCCACAGCTTCTGCTCTGCAAGGAGTTTGCGTGGTGGCTGCTAGTGCTGCAAGCCCGAAGGCAGAGGATCTAGAGGTGCCTCTCCTTTTGCCCACGGAGGAATGGAGGGAGCGAGGTGAAGCAGGTCAGAAACGTTGCCCAGGGACCCTCACTCTGTGGGGTGAGGTTGCTGCAAAGAGTGCCTTGCAACAGGTTTTTTTCAGCTGGCCAAGCCCTGGCGAAGAAGAGGACTTTGTCTGGAGACAGCAAGGCAAGGGAGAAGGCAGAAATACCCATCTCCTGCTCCCCTGCTAAGCTCTCCCCCCAGGATGCAGGCATGAAGCAGGGCTGGGGGAGCAGATGGTATCACAAGGCTGTTTACTGAAAGGCAGAAAGGGGAAGAAGGATAATAGGAAGTGTTATCAGTTCACTGATGGCAACTGCTCACAAAGTACTCCAGGAGTAGGAAACGTGCTGCAGGCCCTTGGAAGGATAGGGGGACTGGGGGAAGAGAGGACATAGCAGAAAAGCTGGATGAAGTTTTTGTCTCTCTATTAGCTCCACAAGACCCTGAGCAATTTCTTCCACCTTCTTTTGGGGAGCTCCTCAGCTCATCCCGAGAGGAGAGGTTAGAAGCAAAAGTAAACAGCATCAAGTGTCTTGGGCCAGGCAATGTTCCCGGAAGGAAAGGGAGGGTGAAGCAGCTTGGTTGTCACATGTGGCCTCTACTCATTCATTCACAACTGCCCCAGCCCCCAGGGACTGGGAGGGGGGAAAGATAATGACCTTCATTTCTAAGAAGGGCTGAAGGAACTTCAGCGAAAAGCTGACTGCTGAATCTGCTGCATGTCCTGGTGTCTGTGCAGGGACAGGGCTCGTGCAGAGGCTCCTGTTGAGGAGGATTGGAGCAGCACTTCCTATGGAGTCTGGTCTCATAGTGCCCATGCTGCTTCCTTAAAAAAATTAGTCGGCTTTCAGCCCAGTTTTTAAGGGAACTTGCTGGTCAAGAGGGAAAGTCCTTACATGTCTCCACAATTAGTACGAAAACAGGAAGGAGGGTGTAGGAGTCAGCAGTCAGTTTTTGCAGTGAAAAGAGATCTTTGCATTGGTCCCATGTTTTTGCAAAACATTCATGAGTGACCTGAAAAAGGGAATGAGCAATGAGATGACAGGGCTTTGCTGAGGAGATTGGATTACTCAGGTTCATGGGGACAAGTGCCAGCTAGGAGGAGTACTGACAACCATTACAACACCAGGCAGATGAAATTCAGTTTAGATAAATATCAAGTGATAGACAAGGTGGGGAGGGAAAAAGCCCCAAATCCACAAACAAGATTATGCGCTGAGCCAGCCATGAGCCAGCCACTCACAGCAAGGCCTGGGGCTATTTCAGATAGGTCAGTGTGCACAAAAACACACATTGAATCATCTTTCCCAGTGACAAAGCAGAAACAAAGCAGGAAGGTCTTGTGCCACTCTTGAAATTGGTGTCTCACCCCCGCATAGTCCCAGTGTGCCCCCAGCTCCAGCGTCTCTGGAAGGATCGAGAGGAGCCAGGGAAGGTTTGGAGAAAAGCAACAAGGAGGACCCAAGGCATGGAGCCATGCCTGAATGACTAAGTGAGCTAGAATTTCTCTGTTTGGAAAATGTGCTGTTGGGTGGATACAATCCAGGTCTTTAAAGCCGCCACTCCAATGTTCATCCACCCTTTGATGTCAAGGACGAGGGAGCCCTGATGAGGCCCTGTGTGGGGAGAGCTGCTGCCCCCTCTCAGAAGCTCCCGAGTTACAGGGGGAAGCAGGATTTCACAGAAGTGAAGCCCACCCTGGCTACAGAACACATGAACATCATGTCACTTCCAGCTCGGAGGCTGGGGGAGCAGTTGGGCAGTTCGTCTATGCCTGTGCCTCCTTTACCTTTCCTAGCATCTGCTTTTGCCTTCTGATAGAGATGAGCCTTTGAGCCAGACCAGCCTCTGCTTTGACCCAAGGCAGCTGCCCACCTTTATTTTGGGAGGGCTTGTATTTGTCTCAGCACCGCGGTAGTGGTGCACAACTGTGCACACTCATACATCTTGTGCAATACAAGTGTATGTCCTCACAGCTGGTGACTGAAGGTGGAGGTGGGCAGGACACTGCCCAGGAGGCTGATTCCCTGGGCCCTGGCACAAGGTAGGAGTATCCATGAGCAGCTTGGTCAGAGTTCAGGCACGCATATGAAATCTCATGAAAGGGGCAGTCTCAGAGTGCTTCCCGTCCTCCAGCTGAGTCACGGCCACCAGGGTTTCATGTGACTTGCATACCTGTGCTGGTCTTGTTCCATGCCTGCAGATAAACCTTGAGGGGCCCCTGGATCAGCCTTCCTGACAGAAGGACTCTGGTGTTGCCCAGCAGGCAAGCGGATATAGGGGATGGGGTAAAAGGGTGGTTCAGACAACTGGCCCTGTCCCGTCTTGGCCATGCTTGGGGGAAGTACTGACCTTACACTGCAAAGTGATCCCCCAACAAGTGGTGTCAGGAGGACACGAGGTGCTCGCCATTGAATCTGCTGGCAGTTCCTTGGCTATGGACTGCCAGGACACTGCTATGCTTGGTGTGGTATAAACAGCTTTTCTTTAAAGAGCTGGTGTTTCTGGATATAAACCCATAGCAGGCCTACATGGCACCGTGGAATTGCTCTTGAGTGGGAAACCAAGCATGCACTGTGCTTGCCTTTGGCGAAGGCAGCAGGAGCAGGGGAAAAGGCAATGCGTGGAAAGGGAGAGGTGGGGAAGTGTCTGAAGCCAGGTGACAAACGGCTGCCTGCAGGTGTGGCTGTCCTGCAGTGCGGGTTTTTCCGCAGAGGTTAGGCAGTTTTGGTGACAGCTGGCCGTGCTGTCAGCATCCAGGGCTTGGCTGGCAATGGGACTGCATGTGGCCCAATACTGCGGGTGGCACCTAGCATCTGTCACGGCCTTTGTGTGGCATGAATGGGCAATTAAAGTTGTGCCATCTCTTGTTTGTACGTGCTCAGAGGTTCTAGCCTATGGTTTGCTAAGCCCACTCTTTGTGATCTTGCTTCTTCCGTTTACACATCACTTTCGTGGGGATAAGACAGACTTCTCTATGCCCAGGAACAAAAGGGATGTCCTTAGACCAAGGCCCCACATCGTTCCTCCTTTTCACTGTCCCTCAGGATGTGCACCACCAAGCTGGTGGCTGGGCTAAACATTAGCAGACTCCTCCGGGAGGTAGTTAGAGCTGGTGCTGTGCCGGCTGGAAGAGTGGCATCTGTTCCCACGTCCTGCAGGGTAGGGCTGCCCTCCCCGAGCGGGAGCAGGGTTGCCACCTCTTGCTGGTAGTGGTTAATGTGACCTTTTCTGTTTGTTGTAGGGCTGTTTGTGACAGCCAGCAGCTGGAAGTGTTTCCTGCTATAGTGACTGCTGACCTGTGCATCCCTTGGCAGGCACTGTCTCTTTGTGGAAAAAATTAGGAGGCACTTAGCGAAGTGAGACAGAAAACAAACAGAGCAGGCAGGAGACTGCGGCCGGGCAGTGCCTGCCAAGGAGGCTGGGCTCCTGACGCAGGCATGTGGGCACTCTCCAGACGGAAGCAGGAGGCGGTGGGAAAGCAGCATGGCGGAGTGCCCTGCCCCAGCACCCCCAGAGTCCTACTCCCGACCCCCCCTGCCTCCTCCCCAACGCCCCCAGCTCCTGCCATCTCCTCCATGGCACCCTTCCCTTCCTCCCTTCCCTGGGCGCTTGGGCAGCGGGACCTGGGCTGTGTGCCAGCTGTGGTACTCGATACCTCTTCTCCTCCTCCGCGGATGCCACTAGACCCACAGGGTTCCAGCCCCCGTGACTGGAGCCAGGGCCTGGCACTCACCCCCAAGAGCAGGGGGGGTGTGGAAGGAGGGGGACTCACTGCCTTCAAATACTCTGAACACAGGGCTCACCCTGGCTCTGGCCTCTCTCCCCAGGTATGTCTGTGGGGTCAGTCCCTGCCCCTATTTCTTGGGGAAGCAATGTGATCTTGTCGGGGCTGGAAGGGGGACCGGGGGCTTGGCTGGCAAGGGGCAGCATGGTCAAGGCTTGCTGGGGACCCACGGGCAAAGCTGAGGTTCTTCTGCCTATTTTGGATTGAGATCTGTTTGCTTGGAGACAAGCAGTGGCCCCGGTGGAGCTTCTGTGTGCAAGGGGATGGCAGTTGTGTTTGCAGATCCCTCTGCTAATCCCGGGTCAGGGCTCAGGGTGTCTCGGGGTGCCTGCAGAGGCAGGCTGCCAGAAGGGGATTTTGGGATGTTTTCTCTGGAAGCCTGGATGGCTCACAAGGGCAAGGCAGGAGCTGTCATGCCCCCGAGCTCTCTGTGTAGGAAGGCAGGGGAGCGGTGCTGCAGATGGCTACGACATCACCAGGGTGGCACCAGCCGGGTTAGCAGAGCTCTCGATCCCATGCAGGCATACTGTAGCTCTGCTCCGTCTTCCCAAGCGGCCCAAGGGGCTTCCAAAATCCCTCCACATCCTGCGGGCTGTGTTTCGGCTCCATCTCCCCAGCCCTAAAGGACCCTACCGGGAGACGAGGCGAGCTGTGCCCAGAACCACACGGGCACCTGCGCCAAGGACGGGCCGTGCTGCCCTCAGTGCGTGCCGGGGCTGGCAGGGACTACAGATCCCAGCATGCTGCTGCCTGCCTCCTCCTGCTCCGCCCTACCTGGCAGGGCGCAGGCAGGGATGCTGCAGGCGGCATTGGAGCAGGCGACCGCGGGGCATGTCCCAGGGGGGCCAGGGACACAGCGCCGGCAGCCCCGCTGCAGGTGAAGCCCTGGGAGAAGTGCCGGAGCACCCCATGCTGCGCCGCGCGGACTGGAAAAGGACAAGGCAGGCCTGTGGTTTCTCCGGGGCGGCTAATCCCACTCTGCCCCGGGAAGAGGGGGTGACCGGGGAGGGAAGATCCCTTCGCGGGGCTCCGGAGGCCACAGCTCTGGGGCTGTCAGAGCGATTCCTGAGCGGAGCAGCAGCTGGGCAGGTGGTGACGCGGAAACAGGAGCGGTGGGCGTCCGGGAGGGGAAAACAGTGCCAGGGACGCCCTTGGCTTTTCAAGGTGACCCAGGAAAGAGCTGTGAGAGCCCCAGGGAAGCGGAATTGAAAAGCGAGGATTTGTTGGTTCTGGCCGGAGAGGCTGCAGAATTAAATGTGTCTTTTGTGCCGCCGAGCCCTGGGCATGGAGGGAGGTGGGGCGGGCAGGGGGGCAGACACAGCCCACTGCGCACATGCTTCACTCACAGCCCCAGGATTGGGGACAGAGAGCTGCAGGCTCACAAATCCCTTAAGAGCCTGCTGCAAGCAGCTGGGCAGCCAGCATGAGCCACCTGGGTATCTCAGGAAGGCAGTTTCCTTTCAGAGGGAAGGCTTGGTGTGCCCAGCCAGCAGAAGAAGGCTGTGTGTCACAGCTTCTCGGCTGAAGGACTCTGAGCTGCAGCTTTCCAAAGCTCCCACACTGTTCTCTCACCATTTGCTGGGTTGGTGTTTGCCTCTCAGTACTGTGGAGTACGTACCTAGCAGTACGGGTTGGGGTTCAAACCAGTGCTTCCCCTGCCTGGCTTGTGTTCCTCACTCTCCCATAAAAATCTTCTGTTTGTTTTCCAGACGGAGAGCAGCCACAAGACTTGCTGGGACCTGTGCTGACTCTTGTCACACAAGATGACAGCAAGAGACGGGCCCCAAGATAGGTAATGCGGGGTTCTGATGTAGCTATGGGGGCACATCCAGGATACTAGAAGGTGAGGGAGGACCGAAGGACCCAGCATCTGGGGGACCCCCTCTCCTGCATGTTCTCTGAGCTATCAAGTTGTCTCTTCTTTCTCAGCTTTTCCATAGTAAATAGGCTATAAACAGTCCCTGGGGAGCCCTGTAAACACACCTGGGGAGCCTGACTCCCTCCCAAATTTGGTGACAGATGCTGTGTATCTGGGTGCCACATGCTGAGGAGCAGCCAGCCTCCTACTGCCTTTGTATCCTCCGGGAAGGGCCTCCCACAGCCCCTCTGCAGTGCCCCATCTCTGGCAGCCCAGGCTAGCAGGGGCTGTGGGGCAGGGCAATAAATACTGTCTTCCTTCCTCCTCCTGGTGCCTCCCACTGCAGGGTCAGGGACAGTCAGAAGTCATGCCTGTGCCCTGCCCTGCCCAGCTGCCCCTCCAAACCACTCTGTTCCCTTCACAGGTACAAGGCTGTCTGGCTGATCTTCTTCATCCTTGGCCTGGGAACACTGCTGCCATGGAATTTCTTCATGACCGCCAGGGAGGTGAGGGCTTCCCTCCCACTGTTGTTGATGACACTAATTGTCCCCTGTCATGTCTAGGGACCACGGTGTAGGTGTGGCAGCACAGCACAGCGCAGAGCCTCCATGTTTGCATGCAGGGGACCACAAGCGTGTGTGACCTGGGTGTGATGGGTGGTGCTGAGGCAGCAGGAGGGATGGGCATGAGTCTGGAGGAAGGATGAGGGTGGCCTGGGAAGACCTCGCAGAACCTCAGCCCCACCAGGCTCCTTCCCTTGCAGTATTTCATCAGCCGCCTTAAGGACCCAGAGGAGACGAGCCACGTCAGGAACCAGACCGGTGAGGCTACCCGCACACCCTCCTACCTGCAGTCCATGTTCGACAACTTCATGACTCTCTGCGCCATGGTGCCCCTCCTCATCTTCACCTGCCTCAACTCCTTCATCCACCAGCGGTGAGCCTTGCCCTGTCCTTGCCCCTTCCAGCCCCCATAGGCCACCTTAACCCTAACCCTTCTCCTGCCCCAGCACTGAGCCAAGCCACAGCCCGTTCAGTCAAGTCAAAGGCAAAACACCGGTCTCTTGTCTCAGGGTTTGGCTGGGATTCCCACAGTCAGAGCTTGGTCCCAGCTTTACAGGTTTTTGGGGGGTTGGGTTTTCCTCACTGAGACCCTCTTTTGTAGGATTCCCCAGCAGATCCGCATCTCGGGCAGCCTGGTGGCCATTGGGCTGGTGTTTTTAGTCACCGCGATCATGGTGAAGGTCCCCATGGAGCCTCTTCCCTTCTTCATCTTTACAATGATCAGCATTGTCTTCATCAACTGTGAGTGAAGCAGGGGGAAAAGGAAGGGGACACAGCCCCCTGGCTAGGGCTGATCCCTCTGGGAAAAAAGCATGAACCTCACTGTGGGAGAGCCAAGGAGGAGGGGGACTTGGTTTGCCTTGCAGGGTAGGGCCCTTGGCTACCTGAAGAGGTGCAGTCCATCCTTGCCTTTGGTTTCTCATTTCTGCTCATCTCTCCCCTTTGCAGCCTTTGGCGCCATTCTCCAGAGCAGCCTCTTTGGGCTGGCAGGGCTCCTGCCTGCCAGCTACACAGCCCCCATCATGAGCGGGCAGGGGTTGGCAGGCACCTTTGCTGCTTTGGCGATGATCTTCAGTATTGCCAGTGAGTAATCCCTGCCCTGCAGGTGACGGGACCTTCCCAGACCACTGCTGTCACAGGATCTGCTGGGGTCATGCTGTAGGGTTGCGTGGGAGATGGCAGCAGGGCCTCGCTCCTCTCAGCCCTCATCATCTTCCTTTTCCCCCGTCTCTCCCTTCTTGTGCTCTCAGTTGGTGCCCAGCAACCCGAGAGCTTCATCGGTTACTTCACCACGGCCTGTGTGGCGATCGCGCTGGCAATCTTCTCCTACGTCGTTCTGCCTCACATGGTGAGACTCTTGTGCTGGGGAAGGGCTTGGGGGCATGGGGCCTTTGCACATCCCAGCACAAGAACCATGGCCCGCTATTACCCCAGCCTTGGCCCCTACCAGCCTCCACCTCTTGTGCTGGGACAGGCTCTCGCGTGTCCGGAGGGAGCGCTCCGGGATACTTCCCACCCCAGGTACCTGAGTGTACTTGGTGTATCTGAGTCCCTGGGTCAGCAGAAAAGCATCAGTATCAGACATAATTGGAAGGAATGCTTTGCCCATATTGCCCATATCTGCTGTTGTCACACAGCCCCTGGCAGCCTTCTTTCTGCACACATGAATGAGTCCTCCGTGCTGTCTCTCTGCAGGATTTCTTCCGATACTACTCCATGAAGGACAAGACAGAGTACCATGTGTACAATGCAGAGCTGGAAACCAAGAAAGACCTGATTAAGAAAGGTGAGGGGCTGAGAGGAGGAAGAGAAAGGGGAAGGAGGAAGAGCTGAAAGAAAGAATGAGATAGAAGGACTGAATTAGATCTCAGCTTTCTGGGGTCTGCTATGCCCTACTTGTGTCTCTCCCTGCAGATGAGAATGGGATGGAGCAGAATAACTCAAAGATCATCCCTATCCACAACCCTGATGAGCAGCCCTCTGTCATTGCTATTTTTAAGAAGGTCTGTGAGTTGCCAGCAAGCCTTGCCCTGCCCTTCCTTTCGGGATGGGCAGAGGTGTAGGAGAGCATGGGGAGAGGAGACCAGCCCTGCACTGGTCTCTTGCCCGGTGTTTGGTACCAGCATTTTTCTTTCATCTGCCTAGCTCTGGGTCATGGCTCTGTCCGTCTGCTTCGTCTTCACTGTCACCATTGGCGTCTTTCCTGCCATCACAGCTAAGGTGTCCACTGTCCTCGGAGAGGGAAACAAATGGGGTAAGTGTGCCAGGCATGGGGCTGAGGTAGGAGAAAACTGAGAACAAGGTAAAAGGAGAAAAGAAAGTGACGCTTGAAGTAGGAGGTATGCGTGGTGGGGTGACCCTGGCTGGATGCCAGGTGCCCACCAAAGCCTCTCCAGCACTCCCCTCCACAACCAGACAGGTGAGGGAAAATACGACGAAAGGCTTTTGGGTCGAGATAAGGGCTGGGAGAGATCACTTACCAACTACTGTCACAAGCAGAACAGACTCAACTTGGGGAAAATTACTTTAATTTATTACCAATCAAATCAGAGTAGTACGAGAAATAAAACCTAAATCTTAAAACATCTTCCACCCACGCCTCCCTTCTTCCCAGGCTTAAGTTTATTCATGATTTCTTTATCCCCTCCCTCTGCAGCAGTGCAGGAGGACAGGGAATGAGGGTTGCAGTCAGTTCATCACACATTTTCTCTGCCACTGCTTCCCCCTCAGGGGGAGGACACCTCCCACTCTTCCCCTGCTCCACCATGGTGACCCTCCCATGGGAGGCAGTCCTCCATGTCCTAATGTGAGTGCTTCCCACAGGCTGCAGTTCATGAACTGCTCCAGCCTGGATCCCTTCCATGTGATGCAGCTGTTCCAGAGTGGGTCCCCTGTTGGGTCACAAGTCCTGCCAGCAAACCTGCTTCAATGTGAGGTCTTCCACAGGCTGCAGGTGGAAATCTGCTCCACTATGGACCATGTTGGGCTGCAGGATGAGAGCCTGCTTCACCATGGTCTTCACCAGGGGCTGCAGGGGAATTTTTGCTCTGACATATGGAGCACCTTCTCCTCCTCCTTTTTCACTGGCCTTGGTGGCTACAGAGCTGTTTCTGTCACATATTCTCACTTCTCTCTCTGCCTGCAATTGCACATGTTGGGATTTTTTTTCCCCTTCTTAATATGTTACCCATAGGCACTACCACTGTCACTGATGGGCTTGGCCTTGGCCAGCAGTGGGTCCGTCTTGGAGCCATCTGGCATTGGCTCTGTCAGACTTGGGGGAGCTTCTAGCAGCTTCTCTCTGAAGCTGCCCCTGTAGTCCCCTGCTACCAAAACCTTGCCACGCAAACCCAATACAGAATGCCTGAAGGGAAGAGGAAACCACTGTGCACGATGGTTTGGATGCAGACACCACTGGGAGACCATTCCAGGCCTTAGTGGGAAACTGGTAGAACCTAGACCTGAAAGACAGTCTGCATGCAATCGGCATGAGGAACTGAGGCACGCTGGGCTCGTCACTGACCTTCCCCTTCTGCAGGTCTCTACTTCATTCCTGTCTCCTGCTTCCTCCTCTTTAATGTCTTCGACTGGACGGGACGGAGTCTCACTGCCCTCTTCACATGGGTAAGCACGGGACAAGGAGCAAATGTCCAGGTAGTCTGTATCTCTAGGTGCCTCAGCCATGGCTCTCACTGAGGCTGCCATCCATGGCTTGGAACAGGAAGGAGGTGCAGAGCCGACTCCTGCTTTAAGTCCTAAGCGTAGATTTATGGGCCAGAGCCGAGAACCACAGTGTTATTCTGTCCTCCCACCCCTCTTTCAGCATGGCTTGGATGAAGCTGCCTCCTCCATTTCAGCCTCTTTGTAAACAAACCTTCACTCCAGCTATGCAAACAGCGAGACAGGACGGCGACAGGGAAAGAGGGTGAAAGACAGGACAGCCCAAAATAAAACCTCTGGCCTTGGTACAGGACACAGCTGCTTCAAAGACCCTGGAAGCAGGGCAGAGCCATGCCATGTAGGTCACAGAACTGTCCCCTGCCACGTCCCCTTGCTCTCATCTCCCCAGGATGGGCGAGGAAGAGGGCTGTCCTGTCTGGGTCTCTTCCTGCCCCTTCACCCACCCTCCAAGCACTGTTTCCCCCTGTATTGTTGGGGCTGTTTGTTTAGAGAAGCTCCTCAGGACCACGTGTCATGGGGTCTGCCTGGGCCTGACTTCCCCGCGGCCTGGAGCTGCTTCTCCCCTGGCCATCACTGCTGGCTGCCCTTGGTCTTGGCCATGAGCCGCCTTGCCTGGTGTCCAGGCCGCAGCCTCCGTGGTGGGATGACCCAGCAGGAGACGATTCCAAAACAAGTCAGTGTGGAAAGTCTGACTGCATGTGGTTTGGGCCTCACTTCCCTGGTTGGGGCCCCGCTCACTCTTTTTCTCCTCAAGTAGGAGAGGCAGCTGCTCTCTCCAGTTTGCCCTGTAGACATGGCAGCTGGTCTAACCTCAGCTTCGTCCTGTGTTTATGGAGTTTCCTGTGGCCACGGCAGCTCCTAAGGCAGCTGTGGGTCTCTCCTCACCTCAGACCAGTGAGCCCTGTCATCTGAACCTGGCACCTCACTGGGGAGACCCCAGACAGAACCAGGGGCTGCCCTGGTCCTTGCTGCAGGGACGACACAGGCGGATGGTGCCTCCTTTGGCCCAGCCTCAATTGCCCAGGAACTTCGGTAGGATCCAAGGAGACCGTAACCTGGTCCATGCCTTTACCAGCACATTCCAAAACAGCCCCATCATAATCCCTTTCCCAGATTGCTGGATCTTGCCCTGCTTGGCTGGGGGATGGCGTAGGAGGCTGAAGAGCTGGCTAAAGCCCAGTTTACAGGCGCTGAGGTGCCAGAGGGGATTTACCTCAGCCACCCTTGTCCTGCACAGTGGTTCACTGCGTGAGTGTGCACAAGGCTCTCTTGCCTGCCTGCCTGTTGCCAGCAAGGGTTTAGCAGTCGCCCACAAACCCAGCTCAGTGTTTTGGCTCTAGTGCTGCTTCAAGTCACCTGGGACAGGGCTTTCAGACCTAGGAGGACCTACTTACCACAGCAGGTGGTGATGCTGGGATTTGTTGCAGCAGAGAAAGTCTCCCAGCAGCTTTGCCATTTCCGTGGCTCCTCCACAGCCCTGGCACAGTAGGGACAGCCCCTGTATAGCCTCTGCCAGCATGCCGTGGGATGGGGAATGTCTGCTTCTCAGCTGCTCAGTGATCTGTGTTTTTCTCCCAGCCCGGGAAGGACAGCTGCCTCCTGCCAGTGATGGTGGTCCTCCGTGTCATCTTTGTCCCTCTTTTCATGCTGTGCAACGTGAAACCCCGTAACTACCTGCCTGTTTTGTTCTCTCATGACGCCTGGTACATCATCTTCATGATCTTCTTCTCCATCTCCAATGGCTACCTGGCCAGCCTTTGCATGTGCTTCGGGCCAAAGTGAGTGAGAGCTGGGGACGAGGGAATGGTTGGTTATACCCCCAGATGCCAGCCCTGGCATGATTCCTGGAGTCTGTCTCCGCCCAGCTCTGGCATCTGGAGAAGAGGCCACAGGCACAGAAAGGAATTGGCACTACCCACAGTGTCCCATCCCAGGCTTGTGCCTCCATATCTTAGGGATGAGGAAGCTATTTGGGCTCTCCACTTTCCCCACCTGCCGTGCAAGGGAAGGGGCTGGATGCAGCGGGGATCTGGAGGGGAGCAAAGCGTGGCACAGCACCCACAGCGGGGTGAGCAGCCTTGCCCAGCACAGGCGGCACGAGGAGCCTCACTGGGGCTCATGCAGGTGGGTTTCAGTGCACGGGGGCAGGGGTCAGAGAGGGATGTCCCTGGCATCAGGAGCTTCATGGTGGCCTGCCTGATGCACTTAGTGAGCCCACAGTGTGGACACAGGCTCTTGAAGCCAAGGTGGATTTTTTCTTGCTGTTCCTCTGCTGCAGAGGAGCCGTCCAGCTCCACTGAACAGCAGGGCACAGGGTACGCATCCTGAGTATGGATCTGACACCTGTTTCTCCCCTAGGAAAGTGCTTGCACATGAAGCAGAGACGGCTGGAGCTGTCATGGCGTTTTTCCTGTCACTGGGTTTGGCCCTAGGAGCTGCCGTCTCCTTTCTGTTCCGAATTCTCATCTAACAGAGGCACACAGAGGGTGTAGGGACACCAAGAAATGGCTCCGCATCCTCTTCCGAGGCCCTGGACACCTCAGCACTGTGGGGAAATAACACCTCACACCTGTCCCTGCCAAATCACACTGCCACGGCGGACGTTACACCCAGGGACGGTTCCACTCCTGCAGGGTTGGCCTGGTTCCTGCCATGCTCGGCTGTGTGATGCCTTCAGGCCCACGTGCCTTCTCCTTCCCTATGCTGTGTGTGTTGTAAGACCCCCGGGATCTCACAGAGGTCCAACTGCCTCCCACGCTGCGTAACTTCCCTGGTTCAAGGCCAAAAGCCATTTTCAGCCTCTCTCTTTGACAGAGTGGAAGGCTGGTATCCAGTGTTATTCCTTATCTTGCCCTTGTCTCCAAGGCCCCTAGGGACTGCTAGGGGGCCTGGAAATATCCCACACCCCTTCTCCTGCTGGTAAGACTTGTGAATGGGGAGGAGAGCCCCAGCCAACCTCGCCATCCCTGCTCTCTGCTAGACGCACATCCCCCTGCCCAGTGGTATCCCAGGAGTATAGACATCTGTCCCAGCCACAGAAAGAGCCAACACTGTGGCTAGGCTGAGGGAGGAGATCTCCACACACCACCTTCTCCCTCTCTCCTTGCCTCTGTTCCCTACCTTTTTTTTTTTTTTAATGATTCTGCCATTGTTTTCTTTCAGCCTCCTGGCTGTGTGACAGGAGGTTCCACTGTGGGCTGCAAGAGGAGAGGCGGCAACTCCCTGCCCACCAAGGCTGCCTTCCCTGCCCACCTGTGCTGCAAGGGGAGGCCTCACCTCTCCCTTGGCTTTCCTGTCCCTTGTCTGTGTAAATGTGTCTATACAGTTGCCATTTTCTATAAAAAGACCAAAATGCTCCTTTGGGTATGTGTTTGTGTCTCCATCACCGCTGGGGAGAGGGGCTGTGGAGGGACAAGAGTTGAAGTGAGAAGGCACCGACATTTCCTTGGCGTCCCAGGGTCCCCTGTAGCCAGCATCAGATGTGGAAATGGTGTGTGCATCCCCTGCACAGCCGGGCCTGGCTATGAGGACACAGCCAGTGCAGGAAGGGATTGTTGAACCATAAAATCAGAATGGCTCAGGTTGAAAGGGACCTTGAAGATCATCCCGTTCCAACCCCCCTGCCATGGGCCAGGACAAGTTCCACTAGACCAGGTTCCTCGGAGCCCCATCCAGCCTGGCCTTGAACACTTTGAAAGGTGGGGCATACACAGCTTCTCTGGGAAGCCTGTTCCAGTGCTTCACCACCCTCACAGTAAAGAATTTCTTCCCCGATATCGAAACCTACCCTCTGAAGCAATTCCCCCTTTTTCTGTAACTTCATGCTCTTTGTCCCTCTCCATCTTTCTTGTAGGCTCCCTTCAGGTACTGGAAGGCCACAGTTAGGTCACAATAAAGCCATCTCTTCTCCAGGCTGAACAATTCCAATTCTCAGCCTTTCCTTGTTGGAGAGGTGCTCCATCCCTCTAATCATGTTGGTGTTCCTCCTCTGGACTATCTCCAACAGGTCAACGTCCTTTCTGTGCAAGGACCCCAGAGCTGGATGCAGCACTCCAGGTGGGGTCTCACCAGAGCAGAGAAGAGGGGGAGCATCACCTCCCACAATCCGCTGGCCACGCTGCTCTTGATGCAGCTAAGGATACAACTGAAAGCTGTGAATGTACATTGCCATCTCATGGCCAGCCTCTCAGCCACCAGCACCTAGGGATGTTACCCTCAGGGTACACCAAGGGACCACCGACACGTCTGATAAAGAGCAGCTGCACCTGCACGTTTTGTGGTGCAGTGACCCGCAGCACAGCACCTGGGAGCTTCCCTTACTCCTGGGAACAACCGGAGTGCCACCTCCTGCTCCTGGCGTGAACTACATCAGCCTGCCAGCAGGAAGCCCCTCCCTCTCCCCCACATGATTCACAGCCATCATCTCCTTGGCACCACCAAGCACCAAAACCCAAAAATTGTGGGGCTCGGGTCCCCTCATCCCAATCCCAGCTTCATTTGCTCGTCAGGCCTTTATGCCCACAGCTTCAACACAGAATCACGGAATGGGTCATGTTGGAAGGAACCACAGTGGTTCATCTGGTCCAACCTCCCTGCTCAAGAAGGGTCATCCTAGAGCACATAGCACAGGATTATCCAGAGGGTTCTTGAGTCTCTCTAGCGATGGAGACTCCGCAATCTTTCTGGGCAATCTGCTTCAGTGCTTGATCGCCTACACAGTAAAGAAGTTCTTTCTCATACTCTGGTGGAACTTCCTGTAAATCAGTTTCTGCCTGGTGCCCCTTGTTCTACTGCTTGGCACCACGGAGCACAGCCTGGCTCCATCCTCTTGGCACCCTCAAAATACTTACAGACATTGATGAGGTCCCCTCTCAGTCATCTCTTCTCGAGGCTGAACAGGCCCAGCTCCCTCAGCCTTTCCCCATAAGAGAGATGCTCCTGTCCCTTAATCATCTTTGTTGCCCACCACTGGACCACTTCAGGGGCTCCATGTCTCTCTTGTACTGAGGAGCCCGTAACAGGACAAAGTACTCCAGATACTGGGACGGTAAGGCTTAAGATTAATTTATTTTACTATTTCCCTTGGACACTGAAAAGACAGCGTCTCCAAACACTTGTTTGCAACGGGACCACGGCTCTGCCATGCACTCCGGCCCTGACACCTTCTGTCCCCGCTCCCCTCATTCGCTGGGACCCTAGTTACACGCAGCCTCGGGACGGCACAGCTACGCGGCTCCCGGCCTCGGGGGGAGCTGCAGGATGGAGCTGGGGCAGTGCGGATCCCCGGTTCCCTGTCGCAGGCATAGAGCGGAAAAAGCGCCGCCATAAACTCAGTGGAATTCTCTGGAAGTGCGTTTGTACCGGTGTCTGTGTTCCTCCGCAGCGGGGCGTGGAAAATAGTCCCTCGACGGAGCTCCCCGCCGCCCCTCGCCTCGGCGTTCGGAGATCCCGGTTGTGCGGCCCTCCGAGCGCAGCTGCGAAGGGCGGCGGGGAGCCCCTGCCGGCGAATGCGCAGCAGCAGCACGAAACCGAGCATTCCCTGCGTGCACGCCCCCACCATGGCCGCCGCTAAACGGCAACGCCCATGCCTCTCAAACACCATCCATCTGAGGCGAGCTGTCTACGGCCCCTTTAAGGCGGAAGGATACGATGTGCCGTGAGGTTCCCCCCTTGTCCGTGCGGCTCCGTGCCTATAAAAGGCGGCCGGGGGGGTGGTGTAGTTCTTTCGCCGGTACCTCACGCCTGAGACGGTAAGGGCAGAGCGACGGACAGGGATGGGCCTGATGCTCCCACCCACCCCCCCCTCCCGGGGTGTTTATGGCCTGAAAATCGGCTGAAAATAGGCTTGTGTTTGACCTGTAGATGCCCGAGAAAGTGCAGCACGAGGAGGAGGATGCAGAGACCTTCGCCTTCCAGGCGGAGATCGCCCAGCTCATGTCGCTCATCATCAACACCTTCTATTCCAATAAGGAGATCTTCCTGCGGGAGCTCATCTCCAATGCCTCCGACGTGAGCCTGGGCGGGAGCGGGCTCCTTCCTCAGCCGTGGGTCTCGGGAGCAGGCTGGTGTCCTGCCGGGAGTGCCCAGGGAGAGGCTGATTCCTGGGTGTCCGGGGAGGCTTATGCAGGGGAGGGAGGGAGGCAGCCGTCGAGTAGGGAGACCGTGTAGACCATTCCCCTCGCCCCTAGGCCCTGGATAAGATCCGCTATGAGAGCCTGACCGACCCCTCAAAGCTGGACAGTGGGAAAGACCTCAAGATCGACATCATCCCCAACCCCCTGGACCGCACACTAACCCTGGTGGACAGTGGCATTGGGATGACAAAAGCAGACCTTATCAACAACCTGGGCACCATTGCCAAATCTGGGACCAAAGCCTTTATGGAAGCCCTGCAGGTAGGTTCCCTTTGGCTGCATGGGTTCCCTGGGACTGGGACCACAGGCTTGCACTGATGTACAAGTAATAATAAATACATAATAAAGAGGCCTTGCTGCCTTGTTTGCTGTGGGAGCTGTTGGCCTACCCACGTGTGCTTCCCCACCTTTCCAGCAGCAGGGAGGAGCTGAGGGTAGAGCTGGTTGCCTGTTGGCACTTGCATGTTTTTCTCCATGTGCTGACCCAGTTTTTTGCTGCTGTGAATCAGTGACAGACATTTTCTATCTCTTCACTGGTCTTAGTAGTTGCTCTCTGCTTTCCCAGGCTGGCGCAGACATTTCCATGATCGGGCAGTTTGGTGTGGGTTTCTACTCTGCCTATCTGGTGGCTGAGAAGGTGGTTGTCATTACCAAGCACAATGATGATGAGCAGTATGCTTGGGAGTCATCAGCTGGGGGCTCATTCACTGTCAGAACTGACCGTGGTACGTATTGTACTAAAACCAAGCGTGGTTTTCTGCCAGAAGTGCCCCTTTTCCTGGTGCTCTGTAGAGCTGTGCTGCATTGTCAGTCACACTGGTTAATGCTAGGTATCCCGTAATGTTTAGGATTGAGGAGCTGGTCACACTTGTTCTCTGCCCTGAAACACTTAATGTTTCTCTCCCCACACTGCAGGTGAGCCCATTGGACGTGGCACTAAAGTGATCCTGTACTTGAAGGAAGACCAGACTGAATACTTGGAGGAGCGTCGTGTCAAAGAGGTGGTGAAGAAGCACTCCCAGTTCATTGGCTACCCCATCACGCTCTATGTACGTAAGGAAAGGGCTGTGGGGCCAGCTGGAAAGCTGGAGGCAGGGAGGGGTGGTGTTGGGAACAGGAGCACAGAAAAGGCCCAGTGTACGATCCCCTCTGTTCCCTTCCGTAGTTCCTGGCTGCTGGGTACCGAGCAGTGGTGCTCCCACCTTCTGTAGCCAGAGGTGATTTGAGGCTGGGGGCTTACTGGAGGTGAAGGAAGTGGGTATCCAGCCACACTAAAGGCCTTTGTTCTGTGCAGCTGAAGGTCATCTAAACCATCCATTGAAAAAGGCGGGTTTCTTGCCACTTGTCTCATCTTCTCAGATACAGATTTTGGTTGCATGAGGAGGGACTTTTGAGGGCTGGTTCCAAGAGAAGCTTTGATCCTAGATGATGCATTTTTTGGGCCTTGGAGGACACATACTTTCCTCATCTGGAGCAAAATGATTCTTGGTAACTTGGGGGTAAAGCTGACTATTGCTTGTCTCTTTCTCCACAGTTGGAGAAGGAGCGTGAGAAAGAGATCAGCGATGACGAGGCAGAGGAGGAGAAAGATGAGAAGGAGGAAGAGTCAGTGTCCAAAGATGAGGAGAAACCCAAAATTGAGGATGTGGGCTCTGATGAGGAGGAGGAGGGAGATAAAGGCAAGAAGAAAAAGACCAAGAAAATCAAGGAGAAATATATTGACCAGGAGGAGCTGAACAAGACCAAACCAATTTGGACCCGCAACCCTGACGACATCACCCAAGAGGAGTATGGCGAGTTCTACAAAAGTCTCACCAACGACTGGGAGGACCACTTGGCTGTCAAGGTGGGTGCTGGGCTACGCTGGCTTCCAGGGTGAGGCAGAGGACCCCTTTCCAGCCCATACCCAGAGTCACCACATGGTTGTGCCTCAGTGGGACTGAGCACTCTCAGGCCATTTGGTGATGCAGCAGCCTGCACTGTGACTCCCATGCAGGTGGAGGGGTTGGCAGTGCCAGTCTC
The DNA here is from genome assembly GCA_013400975.1 of Atrichornis clamosus. Classification (NCBI taxonomy): domain Eukaryota; kingdom Metazoa; phylum Chordata; class Aves; order Passeriformes; family Menuridae; genus Atrichornis; species Atrichornis clamosus. Next base: position 35,507 of record WBMZ01011386.1, read on the forward strand.
TAAGCAGGACAGGTGGATGTGGGGTCTCTCTCATGACTTTTCTGTCCAAGCCTGCTGGGTGCCGTAGAACCTTGGCACATAGTGGATAGTGTGGCTGAGGACGAGGAAATACCAGGCTCCTTGGATGCTAGAGATGCTGCTGTGCCCCCTTGCCAGCCCCAGTGCTGAGGCGTAGCAGTTAAGCCTCCCTGCAGTGGGTACTGGGGGAAGGGGTGGAAGTGAAGCACCCCAGCAGCTGCTTTTCTTTCCTGGCTTCACAGCACTTCTCTGTGGAAGGGCAGCTGGAGTTCAGGGCCCTGCTTTTCATCCCACGCCGTGCCCCTTTTGACCTCTTTGAGAACAAGAAGAAGAAGAACAACATTAAGCTGTATGTGAGGCGTGTCTTCATCATGGACAGCTGTGATGAGCTCATCCCCGAATACCTGAGTAAGAGCCCCCTGCCTCAGCCTCCCAGTGCAGAGCTGGGACCTCCCACAGCTTGTGGTATACTGCTCCCAGTACCAAGGGACTGGATGAGGCACTAGCTGGTGTGGGTGCATTACTGTCAGTGCTTTAGCTCTTTTCTTTCTGTGTTGAAGCTCACAATCCGTATCCTGACACCTGTTTTCATTTCCCCTACTCAGACTTCATCCGGGGTGTTGTGGACTCGGAGGATCTGCCTCTAAACATTTCTCGTGAGATGCTCCAGCAGAGCAAGATCCTCAAAGTAATCCGCAAAAACATTGTGAAGAAATGCTTGGAGCTCTTCTCAGAGCTGGCGGAGGACAAAGAGAACTACAAGAAATTTTATGAGGCCTTTTCCAAGAATCTGAAGGTGAGCTGGGCACCCTGCACCCAGAGGAGGGAGGGGCCCATGACCCATCTGCCTAAGGAGCAATCTTGTCTCTATGCTGTGTCTCCTCTGCATGGACATTAGGATAAAGGGAGTGGGTCCTGTGAATGCCTCAGTGTCTTTGCGGGCAGCTGTCCCCTCTGGCTGACCTAGGCAGTACACTCAAATGATCAGGAGATGGGCAGATGGCTATGCCTGAGGGGTAGCCAAGTGCATCCAAGTCCCATCCCAGAGGCTTCATGCATCTCTTCTGCCCCCAGCTGGGCATCCATGAGGACTCAACCAACCGAAAGCGCCTTTCGGAGCTGCTGCGTTACCACACGTCCCAGTCAGGCGACGAGGTGACTTCGCTTTCAGAGTACGTGTCCCGTATGAAGGAGAACCAGAAGAGCATCTACTACATCACAGGTGAGCCAGAGCTCCTCTGAGCCCTAGTGAGGTGGAGGCAGGTTACCTGCATACAAACCTCAATTTAAAACTTTTCCTGCTGCCTTCAGCAGGCCATCCCTGGGAGCTGGGGAAAGGCCACCAGGTCTTACAGCCCTGTCTGATGCCAGTTTTATGTTAGGGGTTCCAAGTGACTGGTGCTGTTTGTCCTGCTATAACCAGGTCTTACATCTTGGTAATGTTTCATTTCTACCCTCCACAAACACAGGGGAGAGTAAGGAGCAGGTTGCTAACTCAGCCTTTGTGGAGCGTGTGCGGAAGCGTGGCTTTGAGGTGGTATACATGACAGAGCCCATTGACGAGTATTGCGTGCAGCAGCTCAAGGAGTTTGATGGCAAGACGCTGGTATCAGTCACCAAAGAGGGTCTGGAACTGCCCGAGGATGAGGAGGAGAAAAAGAAGATGGAGGAGAGCAAAGCCAAGTTTGAGAACCTCTGCAAACTTATGAAGGAGATCCTGGACAAGAAGGTGGAGAAGGTGAGATGGACAGACAGCTTAGCCCGGGGCTGGAGGGAGGAGGACTGGGTCCTCCATGCTTACAGGCAAGGGCCCCAGCTCAATGCATGCCTCTCATCTCCTGCAGAGGAGCCGCTAAAGGAGACTGGAGGTCCCAGTATGCACCATCTTGCTCTAAGCAGCCAGGCTGCAGGCGAGGGGCACTGACCCAAATACGTGCATTGATGGGAGAGGGTAAGTGTGGGTAACATGCAGTGGGTGCTCAAAGTGCTGGCCCAGCTGTTCAGACTAGTCTGTGCAGCAGTCCTGGAGCTGCCTGGAGGATCTCTGCTTGCTTTGGGGTGTCACAGGTGAACCAGGGGCAAAGACTTGGGCTATCACGTGTGCTGTGGCTGGTCCCAGTCCAGAGCATATGGGGGCCTTGCTCAGCTAACCCTTGGCTATATTGGCAGGTCACGGTCTCAAACCGGTTGGTCTCGTCTCCCTGCTGCATCGTCACCAGCACCTACGGTTGGACGGCCAACATGGAGCGCATCATGAAGGCTCAGGCGCTGCGGGATAACTCTACCATGGGTTATATGATGGCCAAGAAGCACCTGGAGATTAACCCTGACCACCCCATTGTGGAAACCCTCCGCCAGAAGGCTGATGCTGACAAGAATGACAAAGCTGTTAAAGATCTCGTGGTGCTACTCTTTGAGACTGCTCTGCTCTCCTCTGGTTTCTCTCTGGAAGATCCCCAGACTCACTCCAACCGCATATACAGGATGATCAAACTGGGGCTTGGTGAGTATCCATGCAACCTTTCAGGCCTGGAGCAGGTCCTGGAAGCAGATTAACTGGTCAGGCTAGTGTCTTGGGGCAGGGGGAGGCCAGTAAATGAGCCATGCTGGTATGATGTGCAGAACTGGCTGTGTACAAAAGGTGGCCAGGAGAAAGTGGAAACCTGGAACAAGGTACTTGGGGAGGGCTCAGGGCTCTGGGTGGATTCTCCTGTCCTCCACAAGGCCAGGAGCCACCACCAGGATGTTCAGATGACAAGCTGAGGCTTTTTATTTCTTCAGAGTAAATGTCAAAAGTCTGTCATGGGTGATGTGAACCCATGTGGTTAAACAGCTTGTGCTGTCCACACAGCCTTTTTTCCCAGATTTGCTGTTTAGCTAGAAATGTAAATCTGAAGGTGCTGTGGCTTGGCACAACTAAATTAGTAACTCTTCACTGCCTGGTCTCAGTGGGAGTAGAGCCTTGTATTAGTCAAGTTGCTGGTAAGGGGTCTGTATGCTAGTACAACTTTCTGTTCAAAGTCTACTGAAACAGTAATCCACAGTGTTGAAAACTGAATAGCTTTAGAGTCTTGCAAGTGCTTTAGTGGTGACTTGACTGGACTTACTGTATTTTTCCCTAGAGAAATGTTCATGGCTTAAAACATATTCACTTCAGGGTTTTGTGGTGCTACGTGACAAGTCTTTTGTAGTTAACCTCTACTGGCTAAGGAGTGCACTCTAATGGCATTAAGTAGTATCCATGTGCTAATGCAGGTATTACTGGGAAGATTCTACTGATTCAGGATTAGTGCTGTAATTGACAACTCATAACAATGTGGACTTGCATTTTCTTAGTTTTCAGCCTGGAGAAAAGGAGGCTGAAGGGAGACCTCATTGCAGGCTAGAGCGTCCTCATAAGGGGAAGCAGAGGGGCAGACACTTTTCTAAAGAATGAGGGAGTGTCATGAAGCTGCGTCAGGGCAGATTTAGGTTAGGTATTAAGGAAAGGTTTTTCACCCAGAGGGTGGATGGGCACTGGAACAGGCTCCCCAGAGAAGTGGTCACAGCACCAAGCCGGACAGAGTTCAAGAAGTGTTTGGACAACACTCTGAGGCACACGGTGTGACTCTTGGGGCTGTCCTGTGCAGAGCCAGGAGCTGGACTTCAATGATCCTTGTAGGTCCCTTCCAACTCAGAACATTCTGTGATGCTGTGAACTGCTGGATGCTAATAGCCCTATTCCTCAGGCTGTAGGCAGGAGCCCAGTTTGCTCTGGGAGAGGCTGTACATCTGGGATCAGGTGTCATTTGGAGGCCTCATCTCTTGGTTTCCTTCCCTGTCCCAGGCATTGATGAAGATGAGATGACAGCAGAGGAACCCAGCGCAGCTGTCCCTGAAGAAATNCAGAACATTCTGCTGTGAACTGCTGGATGCTAATAGCCCTATTCCTCAGGCTGTAGGCAGGAGCCCAGTTTGCTCTGGGAGAGGCTGTACATCTGGGATCAGGTGTCATTTGGAGGCCTCATCTCTTGGTTTCCTTCCCTGTCCCAGGCATTGATGAAGATGAGATGACAGCAGAGGAACCCAGCGCAGCTGTCCCTGAAGAAATCCCCCCTCTGGAGGGAGATGAAGATGCATCCCGCATGGAAGAGGTAGACTAAAGGAGGAAGGCTCTTCCTTCACCTGCCAGACCTCTGCCCTATATCATGTCTGCTTAGAAGACAGTCTGCTCCCACCAGCTGCTACTGACTCCTTGGTGGTGTCTCCTTTTTTGGCTGTGTTTGGTTGGGGTTGTTTTTGGCAGGGTGCAGGAGGGCATGATTCCCTGTTTGTTAGTAGTGATTCAGGTAGCCTGAGGTCTGTCTGTTCTGTGTCTTTCTGCTCGTGTAGGAACAGCTGATGGGGAGTGGAGGTGTGAGGAGGCATCAGGCTTTCCCTTTCTCCCCCTCATGGGATGTCCCATGTTATCAGTAGGCATCAAACACTGTCCGTGTTTCACTGGGGTGGGAGAGCCCTTCCTCTGAGCTGCTGCCTCCCTGAACCCCCAGGATAGGATAAAGTATTTTGGCTGGTTTTTGTTTGATTATTTTCTGGTTTTTTGTTCTACTGGAATTAAAGAATTGATGATTTACATGGCAGAGTCCCTTGCGTTTCACGCCTGCTCTACGGAGGAAAATGTCTCAGCTTATGCCTGAGGGTATTGGACTGCTGGGCTCTCCTGTGCCTGACTGGTTTTCAGATCCCTGCTTTAGGTGATCTTCACCCCTTCTGTGCCCAGGCAAAATGAAGTGGGTGGGAGGAACACATGACCTGCTGTGCAGGTGTGGTCATCTCCAGTGGGCAGTTGTCCACTTGCAGTGCTGCACGCCTCACAGCCTGGGAGCAAACTTCCAATCTGCGTGGGTCAGCTGGGCAAGCTGTGGCAGGGCCTGGTGCTGGCTGGTTTGATCTGAGCACACCCCTGGGGCAGGACTGTGGCAGGAGCCATCTGCCTGTTCCATTGCAGTGTGGACCAGGGCGTGGAGAGACAGCTCAGGACTGTACATGAGCTGCCCCTGTTCAGCAATTAGGCCAATAGACTCTAGACTCCTTTCCTCCCAGCTCCAGCCTGCCCTTTCTGTCCATCTACAGCCCTTGGGTGTTTGGCAGTTTCTGGCTTCTTTCCATCTGTGTCCCAGATGACAAAGAAGCCTGGGACATCACCTCTGATTGAGCTGTCCCTTGCACTGAGTTCACACCCTGTGAGCGAGGTTTGTCACCCTTGGCCACAGTGGCCCTTGGGGTTTGTCAGGGAAAAGTGACACCAACATCGAGTTCTCTTGCTGCCTGCATGCCAGCTGCCACAAGCACAAAATGGAATGGGCTTTAGCCAGTATCCATCTTCAACAGGCAGGCAGAGCCTGCTGGAATCTCTTGCTGCACACCAAGACACTGAACACTGTGCTGCCAGTGTGGCAGCTGTGTGGGTACAGCCTGCTAGGGCAGTGCTGGAGCTGAGCTAGCAAGTTATTTAAAAGTAGGATTTTCCTCTGGATAGAAAGGTGTTGCCAAATAACAAATCAGTAAAATTTAACTTTTTAACTTAATGTTCTGGGTTTTCTTTTCCCACTAATGTTTTCTTGAAATCTACATCTAAATTAGAAAGGATATCCCATCGTATTCCATTCCTAATGTGGCAATGTGGGTTTTTGCTTGGTTTTTTTTTTAATCAAAGGAAATCTCATTCCATTTTCAGTCTTGTCAGCAGATGGTGGGGGCAAACATTTGGAGGAATCTGTAGGGCAGAATGAAAAGCTGCAAAGTTGCACAGGCACTTCCAAAAGCTCAGAGCTGTGAAAGGAGCACAGGTACAACTTCTGAAGAGCCAGATGCTCTGAAGCTTGGGCTGTGGTCAGCACTAGCTCTGGTATTCCTGCAGGCTCAGCTAACTCACCACTGTCCCTAGTCTTCTCTGTTTCCCTTGTAACCCTCACCTGAGTCTCCTCTTTCCCTTGCCCTGTTAGGCCACAGTCCTGTCTCTGGCCCCAGACTGACCCTAGCCTACAAGGTTTTTCACCAGGCCTCCCATATGTACCAGTGGGATGGACCATCCACACCTCAGGTCTTTCCTGGCTCTGCTGTGGGGGCTCAGGGAATGCAGGAGCCAAACCAGACTCAGGCTAATGGCTCCTCCACCTGCCCACTGACATAAGCAGCATTCCAAACCTGGCTATGCTCCCTAGTTATGTGTGCAAGGATCTCCTGTCAGGCCTTGCACCTTTGGGTGCAACCCTGGTTGATATCTGCCTTGGCAAAAGCAGAGACACCTGTGTTTGGAAAGACAGTTTTGCTGTCCAAGAGAGAGTAGGGACACAGGAAGAATCAATAGCCTTAACTGTCATCCTTCCAGGTACATGGAAAAAAACCATCAACCAACCAAAAAAGCACCCACATTTACACCCATGGCACTATATGCAGCATATTTTTAATTTAATAAAAAGACAAAAAGAGTTGCCTTGCAAAAGTACCAAAACCTGCTGGTTCGTCAGTCAGGTTGTGTTGATGAGAAAAGGATTGACCAGTAAAACCCAGGCTCCTGGAGAAGAACAGGTTCTGCTGCTCCATCCCCTGCTGTCTGTGGAGCAGGAACAAGGCACCGCAAGCGGCCTCTGCCCCACGTCCCACCCCTCCAGGCAGACTCTGGACAGCCCCTGGGAAAACCAGGGCCAATGCCTCCAGGTGGCAGGAAAGAGAGGGGTTTGTGCTTCTCTGAATGGCAACTGCAAAGCCCGGAAACCACGGCACTGAGGGACCCCGAGGTGGTGCTGGGGCTTCTGGGCAGCGCAGCCTTTGGGCTGTAACAGCAGCAGATATAACCAAAAAGCAACCTACAAGGGCTTGGCAAGCCTTGGGAACTGTACCAGCCTCAGGGGCTGCATAAAAATCAGCCTGGGCTGAGGGGAGCAAAGGGTCTTGGAGCAGGGGAAAGAAATGATAAAACCTAACTGGGAGGTATTGACTTTCACTGCAGTGCCAGTTTCCAGAGCAGATCCCAGGCCTGGGGTAGGATAGGCTGGGAGTCCTTCCTTTAGCTGTGCCTGTACTACCTGGAGCCCCTCCTGGGATGGAGGAAGAGAGCTCCCCACCCTTTGATGGGATCAGCTTGGGACTTGCCTCACCCGGAGGTGTTTCAAAAAGAAACCTACTGTTTTGCTTGCCCTTTCCTCCTGCCAAGCTCTGTAGTACTAACAGAAATAGAGGAACATTAGCCAGAGGCAAGACAGTACCAGGGAAGAGTTCCCTTGTTCATCAGTGACTTTGGGGAGAAGCCACAAGACAGAGGTGGGGCAGGAATACCAGCAGCCCCATGCTGGTATGCCCCAAGGCCTGTGCCTTGGCTGTAAGTCTTTGACCTATTAAGGCAAATGGAAAGGTTTGGAGTTGTGTCAGCCCAGAGCATTTCCAGAGCTTGTTCCAGCCCCTTCCCCAGGAAAAGCAGCTGGAAAACCGAGTCACTGGTCCTGCCTATCCGTACCCCACTTTGCTCCTCAGTGGGTTCTGAGAAATCAAGCAAGTACCCTTGAGCAGAGGCAGGACAGCGGGCATGGCTTAAATGCCACGGCCCCAGCTTCCTTAGACCTTTTGTACAGGGGTCTCGCCTGGCGGGAGCTTCTTACTGCGCTTCTTCATGCGGCTGCGGGCATAGACACGAAGGAAGAGGGCCATGAAGACAACAGCTATGCCCAGCCCACCCACAACAGTGACAGTGTGCCCGTAGATGAGGCAGGAGAGGAGGATGGCAAAGGCCTGTCGGAGTGTCATGATGATGGTGAAGACAGCTGCCCCGAACTGGTTGATGGTGTAGAAGATGAAGAGCTGGCCGCAGGCAGAGCACACGGAGAGCAGCACGGCGTGGGCAGTGAACTCTGAGTGGCGGGCCATGAAGCGTACTGACTCCAGCAAGGCACCCTGCTCCAGGAGCGAGCCCACGGTGAAAAGGCAGGAGAAGACGTTGACGCCAAACATCATCTGCACGGGAGACATCTTGTAGGTAAAGAGAGCGTCCTGCCAGTTGGAAGTGAAGCTGTCAAAGATTATGTAGCCAGCCAGGAGGACTATGCCAGAGAAAGTGGTGACGGTGGACACGTGCCTGTTAGGAGCGCTGGAGAGCAGGAACATGCTGACCCCCACAGAGATGAGGGCAGCAGTCAGGTACTCCCAGTACTCATAACTCTTGCGGGACACCAGTTTGCCCATCATCATCACTGGGATCACTTTGGAGGCCTTGGCCAGCACTTGGGTGGGGAAGCTGATGTATTTGAGTGCCTCATACTGACACCAGCTGCTGAGGATGTTGGAGAGGGAGGCAAAGGAGTATTTGTACATAGGAGCCCCGTGGCGTGGCTGCTTGGTCAGGGCACAGTACAGACCAGCCACTGTGAAGGCCAGGATGCGGTTCATGAACACTAGGAACTGGGAGTCCTTGAACTTCTCACCAGGGTCTGTTTCAGTGGCACCGTATGTTCTCGTCATCACACGCTCCTGGAGGACACCCCACGTGAGGTAGGAAGCCTGCAAAGCAATAAGAGCACACGGAGAGGCAGGACCCACAACAGCAGCTGCCAGCAACCACGGGAAGAACAGACCCCAGGAGATCCTTGCTTTCCCCAGTGTTGCCCAATCCTCTGCACGGCAATGCTTCCCTGAAACACTGGGAGATGGGACCACCCCCCACTCCACCCATCTGAGGGAACCCGCTGTTCCATGTGGTTACAACCAGGAATGTCCTGTTCCAAATAAAACCCGCTCAGTGTACAGGGGAGAAAAGCCCACAGTGCAAACATCCTGGTGTAGAGCGAGCAGTTACGCTTTGAGCTGCTTTAAGCCTGCGGAACCAGACCGACAGAATCAGGGAACGCTACTGATACACAGCTGCGGTTTTGGTGCCAGCTCCCTGCAGCAGGTCCTGGCAGTTTTCCCAGTGGCCTCTGCACTGATTTTCACTTCCAGCTCCCTAGGCCTGATTCTTACATCCAAATCAATTTTAGTTTCAAACCCAGCAGACAAAATTGTCCAGCAGGGATGATCACTGTTCTGGCTGTCATCTCCACTACTTCTGGTGCAACAATACCAAGCCCCTCACGGACGTAACACAGGCTTCCTCTCACCACACATCTCCCAAGAAACTAAGGCACTAAGAGAGATGGAAGAACTTGCTGGTGACCCACAGCAAGTCTGAATGAGCTGCAAGAGTAGGTCAGAGAGCAAGTCTTCTGCCGGCTGCAGGGCACCTGGGGTTTTCTATCTCAATGCCCACATTACTATTTTTAGTCCTCACAAACCCAAAAAGCTGCCCTTCCTAATGATGCTCAAACTGTAGCTGAGACTCAGGGAAACTAAGATTTTAAATTCCTGTTTATCTATAGCTGAATTCAGCATTTTCTCTCCAGCATTCAAATTCAATCCGTCAAGGCAGGATGCATCAGACCCAGACAGTGACACAGAGGAGAGCCTGGGAGATAAGAGGGCTCAAACTATCTGCTGATCTGACATCAGGGCCAGAACAAAAGCAGCTCTAACAATCTGCTGAATGACAGAGTTTTGCCTATCCATGGCTCCAGAGGACTGATCAGACAGACAGGAGCCCAAACCCAAATAACAAAAGCTAAATGGACCTCCACAGCCCTTAGAGGTGGGCTATCCTGGTTGAGAGACTGTGTCCCAGCCTCCAACCCTGCACTGATCAAAAACAGCATCGCATCCTTCGTTGTCAAGGAACTGACAGTCACTAACCCACTGGCCACCTCCTCCTTCCAGAGTGGGACAGCCACACACACGTGCACAGGACCCTTACCTGTAAACCAGCAGCACAGAAAAGCAGCTTGAAGACCTGTCGGGCTGTGGAGGACTCTGTGGGCTCTGCTCGGGGCGGCAGGGAGCCATCCTCCTGGTGTACAGACTTCACCTCGGAGCCAAACACACATGATTTGATGACGGGGAAGCAAATGCCTCGGCCTGAACAGGGTAAGAGAACATGGAGACACAATTAACCACAGTCTGGGCATCACAAGCTGCACCAGTCTGAGAGATGACTCGCCTCCAGATCTGCTGCCACGGGGGTCTCAGAGAAATTTGTTTCAGGGTAGCACCTAGACAGCACTGGGATGCAGCTCTGTGAGCGGCTCAAGCCTGACAAAGTAGGTTGGGGAAACAATCTGAATGGGGTATACTGAGGGGGCACGGAGAGCTCCAAGGGAGGCAGGATGTGGAAGGGAAACTCCTGCCCCTACCTGTCTCCAAGTAGTTCCTTCTCTTGAAGTACTGGATGAGGAGGAATCCCGGCACCACAATACTCGCATAGCCAGCAGCATTAACAAAGAAACGGAAGAGCCAGAAGTCCCCCCACGAGTCCGGCAGGGCAGGGGCAATCTCTTCACCAGCAGCCATCGTAGGGAGGAAAGCCAGCACGAGGGGCAGGCAAAATCTGCGGAGAGAGGAAGAGGTGGGAGGTGGGCTACTGGTACATGGCCAGCTCCACTCCGCATGCCTTTAATACCTGTCACCCAGCCTGCTTCTCACCAGCAGGCAGCACCCAGACCCCACTGCAGCAACAACAACGATGCTGGCAGCATGTGGAGTAGGAAAAGTTTTCTGGAGCTGAAAAGCACAGGCCAGACGTCTATGTTTGCTTCTGTTAAAGGTGTTTGCTCTGGAACACCTGGACTTAGAACCTTGGATTCCAAGGATTAGAGAGAGCACTACTGTAACCATCTGGTTTTGACAATACTCTTACTCCAAATGCAAGGAGCACCTCATGCCTCACCTTTATAAGTTAAACTTTAGCACAGCACTTGGGTGGAAAAGGAAAAGGCCACTGAATGGAAAAATTGACTCCTACCTAGAAGCTCATATTTCAGGCCTGTGGCCATGAGCAGCCTTCCTCTGGGAGCACAGTTCAGAGCTTTCCCCTCCAGCTACACCAGGTGAGTGGATGAGAGGCAGGGATTTGGGCTGCCAACCCTCCCCATCTCCCCATGCAGCCCTGGAAGTGTGCCAAGGCATTCCCCACAGCTCAGAGGAAATTACCAGGGTTCACCCGCTTGGCAAAACACAGCTAGAAAGCAGGGCTGGAAAGGAACTTTCCTAGCAGCTGTCTGGTTGGGATTTTACATGGACTATCCAATGAGGTAAAGCTGATATTCTTCAGCTATAGCTGTAGGAAGTGATCTAGCCAGCTTTTAAGCAGCTTTAGTAGCCCTTGAAGGAGTTCTTCCCTCCGTGGTCCTCTTCGTCACAAACCTGCAATATTCAGCGGCATCAGGTGCTCAACAGAATGAGAAACCAAACAAGAACTTCCTACACTCAAGGCTACCTGCATCCTTCCCTCACACAGCAAGATGCAGCTTCCTGCATCAGGGTAGAAGGTTTCCCTGGTCCATGCTACTACATCCCTGCTCCAGTTTCCTCAGTGAAGAAAGCCTTCCAGTTGCCTTGGGGGCCAGGTGAGGGTGCTGTGGGCTGACTGCATAAACACACGTCAGAAAAGCTCCTGTGACTGAAAGAGATGGAGATGTTAATTCCTCCTCCCCAAGAAACAAGCCAGAGTCAGAGGAATTTAGGCTGTTTAGGGGTGTACCTGGCCCCAATATTTGTGGCTCTGACCTCTGATAGCCCTCACATGAAATTCAGAGATTTAGACTTAAGAGCTTTAAAGGCAAGAAAGTCACTGCCATTTCATGAGCAAGCACTCCCACCAACCTCTTGTCCCCTTGGGAAAGACCTCAGGGGTTTTTCTTATCCTCAGTTGCTGTGGACAGGCCCTTAAGAGTCCAACTACCTGACCAAAGCTGAGGCTGTGTTTCACCCCAAAATCTCCCTTCTGTGACTTAAAGAACACAGAAATTCCCAGCCCAGGGAGAAGTGCAAATGGCTAGGGGTGGATTTCTTTGCCTGCTTCCTATTCCTCTCTCTCTCTCTCCCTTCCCCCTAGAAAAGACAGTCTGACGCCTCCACCCCATCTCTCCTGCTACAGGGGCATAGTCACAGCCTATACAGGTGCTGTGAGATGCAAGAACAGAGCTCAGTGTTGGCACCTGGGGCTTATAAACTGCCCACGTGCTCCTGGGTTTGCCCGTATTAAGTAACCCTGGCTGATGGCAGGGTGCAGAAATGCTGTTTGCTTTTGCAGAAGTCAGATATAAATGACAGGGTTGGTTGCCACATTTCTAACTTGACAGGGACTGCAAGCTCCGTTCAGCATGATTGCGCCTGCTGTTACCCCGCCAGCCCCTGCAGCGCTGCCATGGGAGGAGAATCAGCTCCGCTCTCCCACAGCGACCGTGAAGAGAAGGCTAAGGAGGGACAATGGCTCTCTATGCCTGCGCTAGCAATTCCCAGGCCCCGAGAGCTGACTCAGTGCAGCAGGCCCTGCCCTCCCTGCCGAGGCTGGGAAGGAACAGGGACGCCAGTGTTACAGGTAGAAAGCGGGGGGGGCTGAGCAGGCGACGTGCTGAGGCATGAAAGGAGCCTTAGTCTGGGGCCCGCGGAACAGCCCAGGAGCCGGGACAACAGACCCGGCCGCTGCTCCCCTGGGCACAGCAGGGGTAGATCTCACATGCACCGCTTCGGAGCCGGGTTGGCACCCAGCCCTCTGCCTGGGATGCACAATTTGGGTCCCGGCTCTGAAAAAGATTCCTGCCTACAGCCCTGATACTCTTCAGCGCATCTCCAGCGCCTGGATGGGCTGAGGTCAAATCCAAGTCTGGAGCTGACAAGTCCAGCTAACAGCTCGGGATCTCGTGTCTGCTACCTGTCCCTACCCCTGCACGCAGCCAGGTCGCAGGCGGCGCCTGCCATTGTGCCCCAGGGCCGACTGCCGCCTCTGTCCAGAGGCCACGAGCAGGGGCACCGGGCTCTTGCTCCCCGCCGGCCGTGGGGCACCCTCCGCTGCGGGCAAGGCCCGGGGGTCCCGGGTGGGGAGAGCTGTACGGCTTGCCGCTCCCGGGCTTCTCTGCTCCGAGGTTCCGGCGGCCTCTGCCCAAGGACTGGCCCCGCGGAGATACAGCGCCTGGCCGGGTGAGGGGCGAGCGTGGCCCCGGCGCCGCCTCCCTGCCTGGCGGCCACGTTCGCAGCGAACGGGCCGGCAGCGGCGACTCTCGCCCGCCTCGCCGAGCAGGGCAGCTGCCGCCCGCA